>JAMWET010006479.1:0-54347 GCA_024036415.1 Prochilodus magdalenae
ACCCCCCACCCCCACGCCTTTGTATTATCCTTTGTGCTTCGGGCGCTCGTCCATGGAGATGTTTCCCCTACAAGTTAGGTACTGATGTTGGAACATTGCTGTGAGGATTTGATTGAGCAGAACTAAGATCAGGTACTGATGTTGGAACATTGCTGCGAGGATTTGATTGAGCAGTACTGAGATCAGGTACTGATGCTGAAACATTGCTGTGAGGATTTGATTGAGCATTAGCGAGATCAGGTACTGATGCTGAAACATTGCTGTGAGGATTTGATTGAGCAGTACTGAGATCAGGTACTGATGCTGAAACATTGCTGTGAGGATTTGATTGAGCAGTACTGAGATCATGTACTGATGCTGAAACATTGCTGTGTAGGATTTCGCATTGAGTTTCGCCCTGAAGGTCAAGGTACTGATCTGAACACAGCATTGCTGTGAGGATTTGATTGAGCAGTACTGAGATCAGGTACTGATGCCGAACATTGCTGTGAGGATTTGATTGAGCAGTACTGAGATTAGGTACTGATGTTGGAACATTGCTGCGAGGATTTGATTGAGCAGTACTGAGATCAGGTACTGATGCTGAAACATTGCTGTGAGGATTTGATTGAGCAGTACTGAGATCAGGTACTGATGCTGAAACATTGCTGTGAGGATTTGATTGAGCAGTACTGACGTCAGGTACTGATGTTGGATGATCACTTGACGATCAGTGGAACTCCATCTCTCCGGGGAACACAGCTCCACTGCTCCACAGCTTAGCACTGGGGGGCTTTATACCCCTCCAGCCCACACCTGGCCGTTGCACATGGTGATCCGGTATCCGTGTATCCGTGCATCCATAACCGGAAGTGCATTTCAGTCCAGCCTCCATCGGTTAATATGCTTCCATGTTTCCTGCTGACCTGACTGATGTTTTCTGTTCTCCTCCCCAGAGATTCTGCTGGATGACTTTTTGCTGACGTATCCGATGTTCATGTCCACCAGTGATCTCTGCCAGGCGGTCCTCGGACAATATCCTTCCATAGTCCCCACGGTCCCAAATCTCTTAGTCTAGTAATACTAAACACAAACACGGATACAATCACACAGCATGGCTGGACTTACAGGACTGGTGTATGGCCCATCTGGTGATCTTCGATAATTCGGTTAAAGTGGTGCTAGTAAAGGTGCGAGCTCTCTCTTTCTAGCCTCTTCCAGGTGTCAGACGCTGAGCGGAGCTGCTCCGTATTGGCCGGAGAGGTTTGGGAAAGTGTCCGGAGTGGAATGTGCAGCCTGCAGGATTAAAGTTGTTCCGGGACCCTGTTAAAGATGTGGGAGCCGAAGTTCCTGTTCTCCAGCCTGTTGTGGGAATTTTCTGTTCCACCTTAAACGGTGCTGCGGTTACATTCTGCTGCCTGTACAAGCTGCAGCATTTAAGGTGGAACGGTGGATCACTGGATTAAGGAGCTGATGAATAGGAAGCAACTTCAGCCAAGATGAACATCCACTGTGTGCTGCTGAGAGTTGGGTCCTTGGGAAGGGAATAGAAAGTGGCAGCATTCCCAATCTGCCGCCCGGAATGCTGGATTTCTCCACATAGTCATGTTGCTGTAGCTCCAGTGTGGTTGTATGGAAATGCTGGGTGGTGTAAATATGAATGAGTCTGTTTCATAAAAGTATGGGATTTTTGGGACCCACTGGACGCAGTTTGTTTCTCCGGTGCTTCTTTAGGGAGGGATGGGACAACGTTCACCCCCCCCACGTTAGTTGTAGGTTGAGGTTTCATGGGAGAGCTGTTTGAGGTTCAGTCATACCTCCGTTCAACACTCAGGCTCCTCCTCTCCTTGAGGAGCCTGCTTGGTTTCCCGTAGCCTGTTGAAGCACGAGGTTAAGTGGACATGTTGTTGGCCTTCAACTTGCTACCGCATCATTATGTTGATCCTGAAGCGAGGGAGGATGAAGGAGGAGGGGAAGGAGGACTGACCTAGGAGAAGAAAACCGCGTAAGAAAACAAGAAGAAAACTCATACACTTGCTTGTTTCATCCACATGGAGCTCATGCCATGTAGAGGGAACACTACGCTTGCAAGGAGAGGACGAGATGCACGACACAAACAATGGGCGTGTCGCGTGAAGGTAAATATGAATGGGAGTGACCCAGGTAATTGCGGCCTCCGTCCCTAAACGGAGTCGTAAAGGGGCTAATCAGGACACATGGAAATGTCAGAGCTTCCCACGGCTCGTTCCTTAATGCCAGATAATGAA
The DNA here is from genome assembly GCA_024036415.1 of Prochilodus magdalenae. Classification (NCBI taxonomy): domain Eukaryota; kingdom Metazoa; phylum Chordata; class Actinopteri; order Characiformes; family Prochilodontidae; genus Prochilodus; species Prochilodus magdalenae. Next base: position 2,247 of record JAMWET010006479.1, read on the forward strand.
CCGGGGGGCGGGGGGCTTTCAGTCTCAGATATCAGACATGTGCCGGAGCAGTGGAGCTCTAATCTGATCACATACAGTCCATATAAGGACACTAAGCCACAGAACGACCGCTCTGAACGAATAAGCGTTCAGCCCACACCAGTTTAGCCCTGCCGCTTGAGCCTGGAGCCTTTTAGCTCCACCCACTCAGCCCACACCAGTTTAGCCCTGCCCCTTGAGCCTGGAGCCTTTTAGCTCCACCCACTCAGCCTACAGCAGTTCAGCATCACACCTTCAGCCTGGACACTGGGGCCTTTTAGCCCAGGCCCCTTAGGCCTACAAGCAGTTGGCCACGCCTATTCAGTCTCACCCAATTCAATACAGGCCATCTTTTAGTCTAGCTCATAAGGGACTAAAGCAGTTTAGCTCCACCCACTCAGCCTACAGCAGTTCAGCATCACACCTTCAGCCTACACTAGTTACACCAGGCCCCCTTAGCCTAGAGCACACTGGCCACGCCTATTCAGTCTCACCCATTCATTATACAGCATCTTAGCTCCGCTCATTAAGACTAAAGCAGTTTAGCTCCACCCACTCAGCCTACAGCAGTTCAGCATGACACCTTCAGCCTACACTAGTTACACCAGGCCCCCTTAGCCTAGAGCACACTGGCCACGCCTATTCAGTCTCACCCATTCATTTTACAGCTGATTAACCCCACCCATTAAGACTAAAGTAGTTTAGCTCCAGCCACTCAGGCAACAGCAGTTTAGGTTCAAACCTGCGTCCTATAGCAGTTTAGCCCCACCCATTCAGTTTACAGTATCTTAGCTCCACCCATTCAGCCTTTAGCAGTTTGAACCTATCAATTCAGCCTACAGCAGTTTAGCCCCACTCATTCAGCCTATAGCAGTTTAGCTCCACCCATTCAGTTTACAGCATCTTAGCCCCACCCATTTAGCCTATAGCAGTTTAGCTCCACCCTTTCAGCCTATAGCAGTTTAGCTCCACCCAGTCAGCCTATAGCAGTTTATCCCTCACTGATGCTGAAGTCATAGTGAATGCTTCAGCCCATAATGTTTGATTGATGTACAGTACAGGGCAGCCTATCAAAACACAGCTCATTTGCATATCAGTTTAAAGGGTGCCTTTCCTGCTCTTCTCGTTGTTTTCTCATCGTGGGATCTGTGAACCCAAACCCGTCTTGATTCCACACATTCCAGTTGATTGCACTTTGGGCCTGTCTGCCCATTCAGTCTAAAGCAGTTAATTAACTATCCATTAATTTTGCAGCAGATTAACCCCGCCCATTAAGACTAAAGGCCCGCTGAAGAGCTCCGACTCCATCCTGCTCCAGTCGCCAGCAGTTAGTGCTTCAGAACCACTCTGCCACCGCCCTATAAATGCAGACCTTTAGATCCATCCAGCCCGTCACCAGTCAGTCTTACAGTATCTCTATTCACACCCATTCAGCCTTCAGCAGTTTAAACCTATCAATTCAGCATGTAGCAGTTTAGCTGCACCCATTTATCTTACAGCATCATAGCCCCACTCATTTAGCCTACAGCAGTTTAGCCCCACCCATTCAGCCTATAGCAGTTTTGCTCCACCCATTCAGCCTGTAGTCGTTTAGCTCCACCCTTTCAGTTTACAGCACCATAGCCCCACCCATTCAGCCTATAGCCCTTTAGCCTTCACTGATGCTGAAGTCATAAGGAATGCTTCAGCCCATAATGTTTGATTGATGCACAGTCCAGGGCAGCCTATCAGAACACAGCTCATTTGCATATCAGTTTAAAGGGTGCCTTTCCTGCTCTTCTCGTTGTTTTCTCATCGTGGGATCTGTGAACCCAAACCCGTCTTGATTCGTATTCCGGTGATTGTACTTCTGGGCTGTCTGCCGTGTTCTCAGTTCGGTGTTCTCCTCGCAGACGCTGTATCGGTATGTGCTGGATGACCTGTACGAGTTCCCGTCTCTGGAGGCCGAGCTGAAGGAGCTCCAGAAACTCCTGCGGATGCAGCGCCGTCAGTAAGTGCTGCCAGAACCACTCCGCCACCGCCCGAAATAAATCAGACCTTAAAGATCCCTCCTGCCCGTCACCTGTCTCTGAACCGGGGGGGTAATTCACCAGTGCCCTTTAAATCAGTCCCCTACAGAGAGGATCTTTACCACACAGGTACAGCCCGTTACCGCACACGCCTCCTGCTCACAACCTCGCCGCTTCATTCATGGGAGAGATGAGATTGTGATGCTGCTGTCACATGTGCATGTAGGGCTCGGCGATACGGCCAACCGGTTCTGTCACGATACCTTAGTAAGTTTTCACCCGCTATATTATCACAACATTTAATCTTTTAACAGACAAAATACTGATGATAATAATAATAATATTAATAATAATAATAACAACAACAATAATAATAATAATAATAATAATAATAAAGATAATAGTGATAATAATGATAATAGTAGTAATAATAATAATAGTAATGATGATAATATTGATAATAGTGATAATGATGATAATAGTAGTAGTAGTAATAATAATGATGATAACAATAGTGATAAAAATAATAGAAATGATTGTTAATAGTAGTAATAATAATGATAGTGATGATAATAATAGTAGTGATAATAATAATAATGATGATTGCTAATAGTGATAATGATAATGGTACTAATAATAATGATGATAACAATAGTGATAAAAAAAATAGTACTAGTAATGATAATAGTAATAATAATAATAATAGTAGTAATGATGATGATGATAATAATAACAATAATAATAATAATAATAATAATGATAATAGTGATAATAATAGTAGTAATGATGATGATGATAATAATAATAATAATAATAATAATAATAATAATAATAATAATAATAATAATGACCTGGGTTTGATTCCCAGCTGGGTTTCCGGGGTCCTTCCCGTGTGAAGTTTGCGTATTCTCCCGTGTGAGTGTGCATTTCCTCCAACAGTGTTTCCTGACTTTCATCCAATAAGCACTGGAATAGGCTCCATCACCCACCACGCCCCCAGAGGATGTAGCAGCTCAGAATAAATGAAAGGGAATGAATACAAGAACAGATGAATGAATGAATGAATGATTAGTAATCCTGCCACTCTGCTGATATTTATTCAGTATCAGTAACTCCAGGTGAACAGGTCTAATCAGGCTCGCTCAGTCGGTCAACTCGATCAGCTCGGTCAGCGTTGATGAGCTCATGAGAACACTGACCTGCTGCTGTGCTGCCCGGCACGCGTCACAGGCTGAGAGTCAGAGGTGTAGAGCGTCGCTCCCTGTACACACTCGACTGTGTACATGATCTACGTTCTGTGTTAATGTTCCGTTTCTCGGTTCTGTAGAAGCAGTGAGCCTCTCGAGGCTGTAACAGGGAGTTCAGCTGGCACTGAATCATAATCACAGTGCGGCAGGGAGCCTCGTGGCGTGTAGCTCTAATATCACAAGCCATTAATAAAAGCCTGCGGGTCCGGATAGAGGAGAGAACAGCGCCGCTCAGAAAGTCATCTTCAGTTTTACTCCTGTGTGTGTGTGTGTGTGTGTGTGTTGGTCTGGTCCTTAACGTGCGTGTGTGAAGACTTTAAAGAACCAGAATCAAACTGGAGCAGTCTACCATGTTCTGCTTTGGTCCAGACCAAGAGAACCGATAGTGTAGAGCAGCACAGGGACAGACGCCTCCTGACAGGGAGGGTGGGTGAATAAGTGAGCCTGTGCAGGGAGAACAGACGTCCAGTGTTTTTGTCCTGTGGGGTATTTTAAAATGTATTCAGATATGGATGACTCTGGAATCCTCTCCATGGTGGTCGTCTAGGGGACGCAGCTGGTGAACACGGACTTGTTCCGATAATGAGGATGAAAAAATGATCAGAGAGAAAACCTCCTTTATTCCTCTATTCATCCTTTACTGTAAATTATACAGTGTGGAGAAGCGGTCCAACTCAGGCTGTCCTCATTCAACCCCAAGGTCTACTTTGTGCATTTCTGTAAGAATGACCGTGTGGGTCATATCGCCCCCTACACTTCCTGTAGTGTATTACAGTCTGTCAGAATGACCGAGTGGGTCGTATCGCCCCCTATGCTTCCTGTAGCGTATTACAGTCTGTCAGAATGACCGTGTGGGCCGTATCGCCCCCTACACTTCCTGTAGTGTATTGCAGTCTGTCAGAATGACGTGTGGGTTATATCGCCCCCTACACTTCCTGTAGTGTATTAAAGTCTGTCAGAATGACCGTGTGGGTCATATAAACATTATTGTAGTTCTGTTATTCAGTCTTTTTTTAAATTTAAGTAATTAATTTATATTGCTAGTATTTTGTTCTGTATTATGTTCTGACCTGTATCTCTCTCTCTCTCTCTCTCTCTCTCTCTCTCAGCACGGTGGATGAGTATTCCCCTCAGAGGAAGGTAAGGGGTTAATCTGAGGTTTTTCTCTGCTCGGCTGAAACACTGAGAGCTTTAACATTGCAGCCTCTGGCTTATCCGAACACAAGCACCTGCGATACGCCTCCCAGACTGAAAGCTGTGTCTAGATATTCAGGTTCAATCGGCCGTGTCTGGTGATGGATCACATAATACGGCTGTGTACTGGCGCAGGTTTAGGGCTTATTGTTTTCTAAGTGACTCTGAATGTGGATTAAGCAGCTCTGCAGTTCTTCAGCGTGATTCAAACTCAGAAAAGAGATTTAGTGTTAGTGCAAACTGACCTGGAGAGAAACGTCACGTGGAAGCAGAACCATGATGTCCATGGTTGTGTGTATCCACACAGAGAACCTTATAGAGTGAATGTTCACAGTACACTGACTTATTCACCCTGACGACCTTCGGTCCTAGCTCTGTCACAGATCCTGACATCTCCTGACCGCCTCTGATTCCAGAAAAACTTAATCAGACTAAACTCACTTTAGACTAAAATCCTTTTCCTTTGGAGTTACTGTATACCTTACAATCATACACTCATCATCAAGGGAACAGCTGCACCCAGAAGGAGGTGTGGGAGTGCGGGTGTGTTGGGAAGGAGGATAAAGGAGACCAGGATCAATAACTGATGATAAGTTTAGACTGATATGATCAATATTTATTGAGCTACACATACAGAAGTCGGTCTCTCAGTATGGCGTCGGGCCGCCGTGTTTGCTAACCCAACATGCCAGACGTCTCTGTATGGAGCTGTAGAGGTTCCTAATGGAGTCCTGTGATAATCCATCCCATGCAGCTTGAACATCCTCACACAGTTCCTGCAGATGGTGCGGTAGGGGTGGAGGTGGAGGGACACCAGGCCGTTCATCTTGGTGCTGACCACCGTGCCTCCACACACGGATTCGTTGGTCGTCTCCACCGAGACTAAAGAGGAAATGTCAAACCTGCCCACCAAGTTTCACTCCTGTCGGTTGACTCGTTCTGGGTGCAGCTGTGTGTAACACTACTCAGACTTTACCGTATGTTACAGTAATGACCGTTACACTTGAGAACGCTAGACAGTCCGGGACCAGCAGACACAGCTTTGATGTGTTCAACACACACGCATCATTAGAAGTCTGAGTTTCGGTAATGACATTTCTTCAGTGTTTCAGATTTAAGGAAACCATCAGATCGGAATGGTCACCAAGTGGCAATGAGGGACAGGGATGCAGGCTGACGTCCTGCTGCAAACTGCAGGGGCGTGGCTAAAAACAGGGCCCGCCCACACACTAAAATTGAACAAATGATAAACGTAATAGTTTTTACCCAAGTGTAGAGGCTGAGGTTTGGGACAGACACCTTCCAAACAACCCCCCCCATAAACGATGACGTCATACATGTTTACTCACAGCACTCCGCAGCTCCCAGGGCCTTGTGTTATGAAGTGAGTTGGGTTCTAGGTTCAGGGAAACGTGTTGGGATTATTGTCGGTGATATTCGACTGTACGGTGCAGATAGAGGCTGCAATGTAACTCAAGTCCTCCTTTAACTTAGAGGACAGGCCTGATCTGGGCCTTCTTCCCATCCAGGTGGCCCCTGAGATGTTCTGTGAGCTGTGTCTTGACCCACAGGTTCCCCAGTATTCTCAAAGCCGTGTGTTTCCTCTTTCTATCAGAATAAAGCGCTGTTCCACCAGCTGAGCCTGAAAGAGAACTGGCAGCCTGTGAGAGCGCCCCCCAGGGAGAATAAGGAAGGTAGGCTCATAAAATATTCCCTCTCATTTCTCTCCTCCACCTCTTTCCTGTGGCTCGTGCGTCCTCTGAGAGAGCACAGGGGGCCGCTAGGGAACAACGGGACATACACAGCAAACACTGAGGTCTGTGTCGAGACAACAACCGAGCTTTGGAACAGGACACGGTTTATTGTACACGAGCACAAGAAATTTTCAGTCCTAATTAGGAAGCTCCCAAAATTCTGAATTTGATTCCGTATGAATTTCCTTTTCCTCTTTGCTCTACCGTGTTATGGAGCTTTTGGTGCAACGTTCTAAAGCCCAAAGTTCACACCAGAGGGAGAAACTCTCTCCCCCACGGAAACCACTCGTCTCAGCTGCCTGAAACGCCTTGCTGGAATTCCAGCCCATTCCTCTATCACACGGTGACATCATCACAAAACACAATCCTTATTTCCTGCCCACCGGCAAGCCTGGCACGCCCTCACACGCCACACAGAGAGCTGAACCAGTGAGAACTGACCACTCTGAAACCAGAGCGTCTTCTCCAGTCTAGCCTGCGAAGGTCCATCGACCAGCTTGTTCTGCCTGACTTTCAGATTCGGACTCAAAACGGACACCATTGTAATAAAAGCCACAGCAGTGTGGGGGTGGAGCTTGTAGCAGATTGGCACTCTGGCATTGACTAGTTAGAACAGAGAGGGTGTGCTGACCAATCAAAGCACACCAGGCCTATCGGGAGGCGGGGCTTAAAGACACGGGAGCGTTTCAGGCGGAGGGTGAATACAGATGTACAGTATAAGAGGAGCAGTGTGTTCTGGGAAGACTGAAGTATGTAAATCTGTTCTAGTAGAACCTGAACACACAATCATCAACACTGACAATCAGTAGAGCAGATCCTCATTAATGTTTCCATTTTCAGTTTAACAGACTTGAACCTGGTCGTACTAGTCACACAGCGATAGAGTCGCTGCGGTGATGAACAATACGTATACATACACGTGTGTATATGTAGCACTAGAGTTCTATACAATATGTGGTGATAAGCTACACAACGATACACTGATAGAGTTTGCTGCATTATGTAGCAATATGATATGCTACACTGGGGTAGAACAGGGTCGTTCTGCTCCACCTGTGGGCCGGTTGGACACCATGTTCTGTGTTTGTGTTCTCAGTGCTGTGTCGTGTGTATGTGACGGTGGACTCGTATGTGAGTGTGAGGACTCATGCGTCAGTGACGGTCCAGGAGTTGTTAGCTGCTGTGGCTGAGAGATTAGAGTGGGTGGAGGAAGACATGTTGCTGATGGCCCTCACCTACTCCAGAGGTACCTGTCTATGATACCTGTCTACAGTGTTAGTAACACCAGTCTAGCATTAATGATAGCAGCAGTGTTAGTGATACCAGTCTATGATACCAGCCCACAGTGTTAGTAATACCAGTCTGGCATTAATGATAGCAGCAGTGTTAGTGATACCAGTCTATGATACTAATGATACCAGCCCACAGTGTTAGTGATACCAGTCTATGATACCAGCCCACAGTTAGTGATACCAGTGTATAGTACTAATGGTAGCAGCCCACAGTGTTAGTGATACCAGTCTATGATACTAATGATAGCAGCCCACAGTGTTAGTAATACCAGTCTGGCAATAATGATAGCAGCCCACAGCGTTAGTTATACCAGTCTGTGATATTGATGGGTCCACAGTGTTAGTGATACCAGTCTATGATACCAGCCCACAGTGTTAGCGATACCAGTCCATGATATTATTGATACCAGTCCACAGTGTTAGCGATACCAGTCTATGATACTAATGAAAGCAGCCCACAGTGTTAATAATACCAGTCTGGCATTAATGATAGCAGCCCACAGTTAGTGATACCAGTCTATGATATTGATGAGTCCACAGTGTTAGTGCTATTTCAGTCTATGATACCAGCCCACAGTGTTGGTGATACCAGTCTATGATACTAATGATACTAGCCCACAGTGTTAGTGATACCAGTCCATGATATTAATGATACCAGTCTCATGTTCTCATCACCCTCCAGCACTGTACTGGTTAGTCTTAGCTCATTAGCTTATGTGAAGAAGCAGCTTCTATTGATCATCTGATTTCTCTCAGGTCCTGATAAATAATAAAAGACGTTCAAGTTGTAACCTCCAGTTCAGTCATGTAAAAGCAAGCCTACAGCCTCAGTGTGTATGGGTAGAGTAGAAGAGACTGCTGCCAGGGTGAAATACTGAACTGCACTGCCCTCTACTGGCAAAACTGATGCACTGCTCTCATGTACTCTCTCTCTCCAGAGAAGGTTGTTCTCCAGCCGCAACAGTGTGTGTACTCGGACGCCCTCAGTGCTGCAGGCAGGCTGTGTGTGTGCAGGAGAGATCTGACTGAGATCATGGTAAGTGTATAGAGACAATTCATTTCAATTCTATTCATTTCATTTTTAGAAAAAACGGCTATTAATTAATTTTTATTTATTCGTTTATTTCATTTATTATTTATTTAAATTGGTATTAATTTTTCAGATATTACCCAGAAAAAGGACAGAAGCCTAAACAGCGAAATATCAGATATTATATTATTCTGATATGAAGTATTTAGTGTGTTCACTCCATCTTTGATTATAGGGTGGTTAGCAGAGTCCCAAATAGTTTGCCATTTCTGGTACTGAGCACTAATTGGTTGGCATTACTGCTACTGAGCACTAATTGGTTGGCATTACTGCTACTGAGCACTAATTGGTTGGCACTACTGCTACTGAGCACTAATTGGTTGGCATTACTGCTACCCACCGCTGACTGGTTTGGCATTACTGCCACTGAGCACTAATTGGTTGGCATTACTGGTACTGAGCGCTGATTGGTTGGCATTACTGCTACTGAGCACTAATTGGTTGGCATTACTGCTACTGAGCACTAATTGGTTGGCATTACTGCTACTGAGCACTAATTGGTTGGCATTACTGCTACTGAGCACTAATTGGTTGGCATTACTGCTACCCACCGCTGACTGGTTTGGCATTACTGCCACTAAGCACTAATTGGTTGGCATTACTGGTACTGAGCGCTGATTGGTTGGCATTACTGCTACTGAGCGCTGATTGGTTGGCATTACTGGTACTGAGCGCTGATTGGTTGGCATTACTGCAACCGACTGCTGACTGGTTTGGCTTTACTGCCACTGAGAGCTAATTGGTTGGTATTACTGCCACTGAGCACTGATTGGTTGGCATTACTGCTACTGAGCACTAATTGGTTGGCATTACTGCTATAGACTGATTGGTTTGACGTTACTGCTACTGAGTACCGAATGGTTAGGCATTAGTGGTACTGAGCACTGAGTTGTTGAACGGAGGGGTTTGTGCCCACTGAGCTGATGAACGCACACAAAGCACTTCCAGCCCTATAAGGAGTTTAAAGAGCTCAACAACGTAACAGTGGTGTTAAAATATTTTTGGACCCTGGAGCACTCTCCAGTGTCTGACCGACCCAGTTCTCTAGCAGAACGCCCAAATAAGAGCACAGTAGGAGCGCACTAGTCTGTTCTACTTCACAGAAGCATAACTGTACTGTCTAACCGTCAGCTAGGCCCTGCTCAAGCAGTACTTCTAGATGTCTCCTCCAGTAACTGTGTAAATTCTGCCTCCATGTAGAGCCCCGTGACGGACAACGGTCATCAGCAGCCGGTCAGGATGCTGAGTATGAACACATGGGACATTGCTGTGGCTCTGACTAACTGTGACTGGAGTCTCTTCAGCAATGTGCAGGAGGTACAGTGGAACAAAAGGAACACTGAGGCTTGAGCCATGAATCCCGAACCTGCTGAATGTCTTGCTCCCTGTCCTTTCAGAAAGAGCTGGTTTATTTCACCCTGAGTCGCGATTCGTGTGCTGGCCACACGGTGGCGCTGGAGCTGTTGCTGCAGCGCTGTAACGAGGTGCAGCAGTGGGTGATGACGGAAGTGCTGCTGTGTCCGGTGCTCTGCAAGCGTGTGCAGCTATTTAAGAAGTTCATCAAGATCGCAGCGCAGTGAGTACCGCTCGATACGGTACAAACACACACAGGCCTGCAGGCACCGGGGAGATTCCACAAGGATGAACAGATACGCCAGATGTAGTTCAGTGCTTGTATAAGATCTTTCTCTCTCTCTCTTTCAGCTGTAAAGCACAGAGGAACCTGAACTCGTTCTTTGCCATCATAATGGGTTTGAACACGGCAGCTGTCAGCCGGCTGAGCCAGACCTGGGAGGTGAGCGAATACGTACGGGTCCTGAACACCGTTTTTCAAACATGTGAGACAGTTTAAGGATCCTCCAGTCATTCTGCTTCCCTCTCTCCTTTTAGAAAGTTCCAGGGAGGTTCAAAAAGCTGTTCTCAGAGCTTGAAAGCTTGACAGTAAGTTTTCCTCCTGGTCTCCGTCCGTAGCGTACAGTCCATCACCACACACACTTCAACACTCTTCCCGAAAACTACAGACTCTAAACCTGTGGTGTGAGTGGATCAGACACAGCAGTGCTGCTGCAGTGTTTAGACACTGTGTCCACTCACTGTCCACTCACTGTCCACTCTATTGGACACTCCTACCTTGCTGGTCCACCTTGTAGATGGACAGTCAGAGACGATAGCTCATCTGCTGCTGCACACTGCAGTGTTGGTCGTCCTCTAGTCCTTCATCAGTGTTGTAAAAGGTTGGGAACTGCTGATGTATACAATCATACATGCTCTTATGTTTTTTTCTCAGGACCCGTCCTTCAACCATAAAGCCTACAGAGATGCCTTCAGGAAGATGAAGTCTCCTAAGATCCCTTTTCTACCTCTGCTGCTGAAAGGTGACGTCAGACAACAGTCCCTAGAGAACCCTGTATTAGGTTTCAGCCAGTGTTGGCTGTTACCGTGTTCTCCGGAGATTGTGTGTTGATGTTGGATGTAAGCAGGTATTTGGAAACTGCCTTGACGGTTCTTATCGTGAGCTCTAAACAAACTCTCTTTCTAGATATCACGTTCATTCATGAGGGCAACAGAACCTTTCTTGATAACCTGCTCAACTTTGAGAAGCTGGTGAGTTCTGGTCACTCTGTTATCATGTCTGAAATCAGTGTGCTTCTTTAAACTGACGCTCTTTAAACTCTGTCTTGTAGCACATGATAGGAGACATGGTGCGGACCGTCAGGCAGTGTCAGACAGACCACATGGGTAAGTCCCTTAACGTCTGCTGATTATCCTAACAGGACGTGAACAAGTTACCACGTAGTAATTCAGTCTACCAAAGTTTACATAGGGCATGTTATGCAACAGTTACACACAAGGCGTTCTGATTGGCTGAAAACTTTGTGCAGACGTTATATATATATATATATATATATATATATATATATATATATATATATATATATATATATATATATATATATATATATATATTGTTACTATATATACATATAGTTGTGAAAGGGTGTGGTTGCCTTGGTCCAGGCTCTACAGCCACACACAGCTCCTTTACTTTTAGATATGGCATTTATCCAGAGCGACTTCCATAGTTAATCATTTTACAGGTAGGCCAAGGTAGTGTGAGGACTCTTGCCCTTCTCTTAGTGGTGTAGCACAGCGTAGTCACCCAAACTGGGATTTGAACCCCAGTCTCCCACATGTGGTGGGAAGTGTGGTACCTGGCGGGTAGCGGTGTTATCTGCTGAGCTACACCAACCCGTCACTGTCTGTCCAGGACACTGTATAGCTGGTTGAGGGCTGTAATTGTCCTGAAGAGGTGATACAGACCCAGTCCATGTTTGTAGATGAAATCTGTATGATGGAAACGTTCCAGCAGTGGTTCATGAGGTGGAGTTTACTGTATGAGTCCAGACGGCAGAGTGACCAGTAAGATAACTCTGTACTGCCTGTTGAATAGAGTTCCTTCCTCCTTGTGGCTCCACAGCAGAATTAAATTTGTAGGTGAAAATAAAATAATCTTCCTTTGCAGTGTAGTAAAAGCGTAGAGAGCGTTTTAATACTAGTTTAAAAGCTGGAATTAATAAAAACTGCTAATTCACTGACCTTTACCCTGACGATGCTGTCAGAGAATCTTTATTGGCATGCAGATCTTGCCTCGGTAGTTAGAAGCCAAGGAAAGAAGAGATCCTAGATCAACCTTGAGAAAAGGGCTGAAAGATTCATTGCTTTCATTACAAAAAATAAATAAGTTTAAGAGTGCACCATCACAAGAGCTGCAGCTTTAATTACAGGCCATTTTCTCAAAACTGTGTCTGACATGGAAAAACTGGACTTCAGTTAGCAAACAAACCTTTTACGTAGTACATCACAACCAACAGCTACCCTGAGAAAGGAAGGCCAACGTTCTCCAGAAAATAACATCACAAACCCAGCTAACTGAAGTATAAATTTCAGACGGCATACATACCACAAACATCGTGATTAGATATCATTATATATAGAAGGATATCATTATCGTGATATCCTTCCCAAATCGTTCAGCCCCAGTTGAGGATTTGGAGAGGAATGGACAGATTCACTTCGTTTATCCAAACTCCAGCTTGTTTCCTGATACGTTTCATCTGCCACAAGAAACTGTCCATCACCAAATGTTAAAGGTGGGGAGACATTTTACAGGAACGTGTTTAAGTTTTGTGGAACTGTTAGTGCCCCCTAGTGGCTGGCGGAATGGAAGTCAACTCTGATATCTTAAATTTAATTAAAATACTTAAATATCTCTCTGGTATTAGATGAACTAGGAGTGTCATCTGTGAAATGTTGGGCGGCTGGCGAGCATCCAGGGATGGGGTGGATGATAAGAGCCCTCTGCTGTGAAAAACAGTTCATACCTGTCCTCAAATAGGGCCGTACCAAAATGAAACTGAGAACCTCGTCTTTGTTAACTTGAAAGTCCTGTACACCAACACACCCAGCGTTTAAACACTAACACTGTGATTAAGGTTGTTTGTTCACCTACAAAGAAGAAACAGTCCAGTTTTGGTAAATCATACGCTTGTCCATCACACAATCGTTACTTGTGTTTCTCTTTCCTGTTTCAAAGGAAACCTGCTGGCGCAGAAGGACAGCGCAGAGGTCAGAGCCTACATCGACTATCTTCACATCATCGACAATCAGCAGACTCTGTTTGAACTCTCTCATAGACTGGAGCCGAAGATGTAGCTGTGAATAAACCACCAATGAAAGGACAGGATGCCGCACCCTCTCTCGCAGGCTGAGGGACAGAGGCGCAATTACAAGGGATAACCACAAGGTGGTGCAGCTGAGCCTTGCAGACTGCAGAGAGAACATCATGACAAGCCATGGACATTTATCTCACTTAGAAATCCAAAAATGACTCTGCAGAACTTGGTGGGTAATTTTAACAGATAGACTGGAGCTGACGTGCACTACAGTTGTACTGGAGCTGGAATTGGCTTTCCCAGAAGGAGGTAGTGTCGTATAATGAGAGGAAAATCGACTGGCGACTTGCACAACTGTAATTGGTTTAGGATTTTAGGAAAATGGTTCTTTGGAAGTTTGTGAAATTCCCTGAGCCTATACTGAAACATCATAACATGGATGTTTACTGCAGTGTTATTGCACAAACCACTGCACACGCTACGGATTAATACCGGACTACAATCGCTACACAGTTATTACCGTCAGACTGTAAACACACACGCTGCAGATTCATACTGGATTATAATCCCTCCACAGTTATTACTGTCAGACTGTAAACACTCCACACGCTGCGGATTCATACCGGATTATAATCACTCCACAGTTATTACCGTCAGACCGTAAACACTACACACGCTGCGGATTCATACCGGATTATAATCCCTCCACAGTTATTACCGTCAGACCGTAAACACTCCACACGCTGCGGATTCATACCGGATTATAATCACTCCACAGTTATTACCGTCAGACTGTAAACACTACACACGCTGCAGATTCATACTGGATTATAATCCCTCCACAGTTATTACCGTCAGACCGTAAACACTCCACACGCTGCGGATTCATACCGGATTATAATCACTCCACAGTTATTACCGTCAGACCGTAAACACGCTGCGGATTCATACCGGATTATAATCACTCCACAGTTATTACCGTCAGACCGTAAACACGCTGCGGATTCATACCGGATTATAATCACTCCACAGTTATTACCGTCAGACCGTAAACACGCTGCGGATTCATACCGGATTATAATCCCTCCACAGTTATTACCGTCAGACCGTAAACACTACACACGCTGCGGATTCATACCGGATTATAATCCCTCCACAGTTATTACCGTCAGACCGTAAACACTCCACACGCTGCGGATTCATACCGGATTATAATCCCGCCACAGTTATTACCGTCAGACCGTAAACACCACACACGCTGCGGATTCATACCGGATTATAATCCCGCCACAGTTATTACCGTCAGACCGTAAACACCACACACGCTGCGGATTCATACCGGATTATAATCCCTCCACAGTTATTACCGTCAGACCGTAAACACTCCACACGCTGCAGATTCATACCGGATTATAATCCCTCCACAGTTATTACCGTCAGACCGTAAACACTACACACGCTGCAGATTCATACCGGATTATAATCCCTCCACAGTTATTACCGTCAGACCGTAAACACTACACACGCTGCAGATTCATACCGGATTATAATCCCTCCACAGTTATTACCGTCAGACTGTAAACACTATACACACATACCGCAGGTAATTCAGCTCCAACAGAGTTTAAAAAGCTAATACCTGTAAAATGTCCAGATTAGTCCAGACCTCACATTAGGAAACCTCCAACAGATGTTCTGTGCTCTGCAGATCATAGGCCAATATTTCCAGCCTTAGACAATCAGGACGAAGACCTTGAGTAGCTTTCAGCTATAGTGGTACTACAAGACAAGTAATCAGAGGTTTCAGTAGATGCCAGTGCCAAGGCAACGTACCACAGCCAGTCCACATAAGTATTGATTCATTTTAGATTATTAGCATCAGCTGAATACCAATAGAGCAGATTTCCTGGATTCAATTTTAATGCCAATGGAATTGAAACGCCATCAAACACTAGGCCATAATGTTTGTCTAGCAAGTGAGTATATTTGCTTGAACAGTGACTGTAGAATTCTAGATGAGCTTGTAGACCTTATCAATGACGCGTTGTTCCTGCTTACTGGATGTTTAGAGGAAGTCCACAGAATTCAGAATGTCTGTACAATTAAACTGTTAAGATGTTAACAGTCATTCAGAGTGGGTCCCATGTGAGACGCTCCATAGTGGTGGTGAAGGTAACCAGACGTCCCACTCTAAAAGCTCCCTCACAGAAAGTTCCTACATGAGGTGGTTCTGAATACGCTGCCTGATGTCCGAGAAGCTGTTTATGATAGTGTGGAGAAGATCTCAGCCTTAAACTCTGTTCATGGTGGAGGGATATGTCCTGCAGGAGGGCGCTGTAAGGCTAAAAAATGTAGTCCCTAAAGAAAACTAATTTCCAGGTTTTCCAGATTTCTCCATCATCAGCATTCCATATATAACACTCAGAAGACACATGTAGGTTCACTGGTGGATTAGAATGTAATTACAGTGTCTATATGTGCGTTGTAGACATGGTGACCCCTGGTTCCCATCACCACCACTGTAAAGAACATCTGAGTCTCTGAAACAACTGATTCAAACCAAACCCACTCTGGATAACTCTGTTTACATAAACACTGAATTATACAGAAATGTTTAAGAAGCAGTGACGCGCCGAGTAGTACTGGAACCTAACTCCTAAGAGTAAATGAACGATCACTGGAGGCAGCTGCGGGTCTGTTTCACTGGTCTGTATGATTTGGCAATGCCACTGACTGACCAGTTATTAATATGCATGTTAGGTAAACATGTAAACATTGTAAATAGTCTAAATTAATTTAGGATTTTTTAATGAAATAGGCAGCAAAGCAATACCTGTGTTCTTACCTCCACGACATTGTGGACAATGACTGTACTAGTCTTTTTAAATCAGGTTCTTCTGAAAGCACTGAAGTTCTGACATTAAACAGACACTACTGTTACACCACTGCCTAGCACTGTCTTCACTGTCCTATTAGTGAGGTAGCAGTTAAACTGATGATTCTTGTCATTCATGATGATCGAAATGGCTTACCTTAGTTTGTAACTACAAGTGTGTGTTGGTGAGATCCTGCTGGTGTGGGTTTCCTCTCTTTGAGTAGAAGTGAACGTGTGTTCTGAATTTTAACTCTATTAACTTTATCAGAAACACTTTCTAATTACACTAACTGGCCACTTTACTGGAAATACCTACCTTGTACATCTGCTTGCTAGTCACTTAACTAAAACCATCCACCTTATACACCCGCTAACTGGCCACTTTATTAGAAACACCTACCCTGTACACCCGCTATCTGGCCACTTTATTAGAAACACCTACCTTGTACACCCGCTAACTGGCCCCTTTATTAGAAACACCTACCTTGTACACCCGCTAACTGGCCACTTTATTGTAAACACCTACCCTGTACACCCGCTAACTGGCCACTTTATCTGAAACACCTACCCTGTACACCCACTAACTGGCCACTTTATTAGAAACACCTACCTTGTACACCCGCTAACTGACCACTTTATTAGAAACACCTACCTTGTACACCCGCTAACTGACCACTTTATTGGAAACACCTACCTTGTACACCCGCTAACTGACCACTTTATTGGAAACACCTACCTTGTACACCCGCTAACTGGCCACATTATAAGAAACACCTACCCTGTACACCCACTAACTGGCCACTTTATTAGAAACACCTACCCTGTACACCCGCTAACTGGCCACTTTATTAGAAACACCTACCTTGTACACCCGCTAACTGGCCACTTTATCTGAAACACTTGCCCTCACGTGGACCACAGGGCAAGAGAAAGCATTTCTGAGGCATCCTAACAGCTTACTTAAGGTCTCAGCTGGAGCTGCAGGCTAAATAGCCAAACAGATGCTGTGACAATGCCCCCCGCTGCGCCATTACTGCCTGCTGGGAAAACGGTGCGGCTCCGTCTCTACCCTATCATTTCCTTCCTCCTGATCTATCATTTCGCCGTCCTCTCAGCACAGCCTGTCACGCTGAGCAGCTATGGGAAGATTGCACAAACAATCAGCAGCACACATGGTGATGAATGTTCTATTATTAGAGTTATTGTAGCGGTACTGTAACGTAGTTCTTACGCAACTGATCATGCACTTGGTGTCCTGAGTACCAAGCAGAACACGTCTCCTCACTGTACAAACACTACTCAATTATACAACAGCAGAGGTGGCCATTAACTACCCACCATTACTGATGGGTTTTTGCTCTCCTCCATGAACTTCACGTGTTTTACTATGATCATTATTTTTAATTGATCTTGTGATCTGCATGTCAAACAAATCCATTTACATGCACAAATGATCTGATGACTGCACATAAATCAGATCTGGTCAGTAATCTGCACATGAGTAATCGTATAATGGGGAAACTTCAGGTCTACATGAGTCACTGCTGTCTGTTTATGCATTTAGCACTGTGAAAGAAGTCACGAGTATGAGTACACATGCACTGAGGACAACGAAATCAAGAGTACAGCTCTGGAAATAAATCAGAGCCCACTCCAGCTTCTTCTTAAATCAGCATCTCCACATGTACAGCAGGTTCTCAGTGAGGAACCGAAGGTTGGGTTCTAGCTTTACTGGCAGATACAGTGAGCGTCTGGTTCATAAGAACAAGGTCCATCAGCAAACACACAGGACAACACAGCTACAGACTGGCAGAGGGCCAAACCCACTCTCTACTGACCGTGATGAGCGCCACCTCATTCCAATGTCCTTTACCCACCGTAAGATGACCTCGAGTGACCTACAGAGAGACTGGCGAGCGGGGGCTGGGGTGAAACGCACAGCGAGCATGGTTCTAAAAACAGGCTTCTGGAGGTCATTAGTGATTTTCTAAATACACAGATCTAATACAATATCTGATCTGGAGTTTGGGAGACATGGTTCCAGTAGTGTAGAGAATCAAACAGAACTGAGGGATTCTGGTCCAACACAAACCCAGAACAGGTACACCTAGAGAACCTGATCAGTTACAGGTGGGCTCTTACATCTTTCCAGAGCTGTGTGTGGGCATGGGCACTGAAACACATTAGATTAAGTGCACTTCTACTAAAAGGTCAATGCCACCATTGTTTAAACAATTTCAACATAATTAAACAAGACCTGATTAAGTAGCTGTTGTTCACAACGCTGCCCGAAACAGATTTACGATATTTTGTGATAGTGTGGGCTTAAAACATGCCTTGTTAATCCTTTCATTCCAAATAATTCTGATGTTGCAATGTAAAAACATTAAAAAAAACATTTAAAAAAAAAAGTGAGGTTTCCTTTGGGAAGGCACTAGAACTGGAATATATGTAATACCTGTTATTTGTTTTCCTTCTTCCTATTTTTTTAGCACATACACACATCTATTTTAATTAAAAATAATTAGTAAAACACACAAATTTAATTTTAGTGAGAAACCCAACATCCTTTAAAAAAAAAAAACTACTTCACCAGCGGTTAGCCCTGAAAATACTTACATCCATGAGCTTCTTCTGGTGTCAGTGTATGTGGAGATGCATGTTATTAGCACTCCCTGCTGGAAAAACTTCAGACTGCAAGTGGTTTATTAAGCTTTACATACGAATAAACTAGGTACATTAGTAAATCGGCTACCCACCAGGACACTTCAGCTGAACAGAACATACTGCAGATCACACGCAGCAGAGATAGTGGGGAGTTCATTCTACCAGACTTTTCCCAATTTTCTTAAAACCCAAGTCCCACATATTTTTATTATTATCTACTACCTTTTTTTAGTGGTCCTGTTTCCTGGCCATAAACAAGGAGTAGAAGAACTTCTCTTCAGGTTAGAGCTCTACGGTGAAACCTAGCCACTTTAGCTTGGCTGGGTTAATCTCTCAGCTAAACATCCCTGTGCCTGAAGAAGAGAAAACAGGTTATGAGATGACTTTAGTTTTCAGAGGGTAATTCCATCACAGTTTAAGATAAAGAAAATGAACCCCTGATCAGTGCACCAGCATTCTGCAGGCCAGTGTCCAGCACAACTCATGTAAAAGTCAGTAAGGGTGTCTTTTTGACTTAAAGGAACCAGGCTTCACAGAGGTCAACCACAATCACAGGCTTTAATCGGGGCCTTCTGCCAGCTAATGCCAATAACGTTCGAGTACATGGTCAATAGTCTTAGTATAGTGAGGTCTGCAGTATGTAATTGGCACAAAATCATTGGCAGCAATCAAAATCAAAGGTAGCAAAAAAGGCATACACTGTTTTGATCTTTCTATTAAATGATATCTAATTATAATACATCTGTAAATTCAAACGACACAACTGATCACATTAAACCAGTCTAGTGTATATAGTAGTAATACTGCAGATCAAAACACTTCAGTTCGACTTAAATGCTCAGTGCACAACAAGCTTACAGCTGCTGACTAGACGTAATATAAACACATCAATCAGCCAAGACATGTTTGGTGTCTGCTTATTTTAGTGTTAGTGCTGGAGCTAAGAGGCTTATATAGCCCTTAATGGAGCGTTAGCATCAGTTAGCACAGAGTGAGCTGCATGTTTGCCTCAGAGTGTCGTTCACTGATCTCTGTTAGATATGATTAGATGGTTTCTACTACCACCACCACCAGACGCTACATAAGCAAGTCTATAAAGGGTATGTCCACATATTGCTACACAGAATCCATAACACAAGCTAGCCTTAGCATGCCGTGTTGAGATTCAAGTATCAACATACCGATGTAACCGATGATATATATGTGGGTCTACTCAAATTGAGAGAGATATATATATATATACACATACATACACACACACACAGGGGTTGGACAATGAAACTGAAACACCTGTCATTTTAGTGTGGGAGGTCTCATGGCTAAATTGGACCAGCCTGGTGGCCAATCTTCATTAACTGCACATTGCACCAGTAAGAGCAGAGTGTGAAGGTTCAGTTAGCAGGTAAGAGCACAGTTCTGCTCAAAATACTGCAATGCACACAGCATTATGGGACATACCAGAGTTCAAAAGAGGACACATTGTTGGTGCACGTCTTGCTGGCGCATCTGTGACCAAGACAGCAAGTCTTTGTGATGTATCAAGAGCCACGGTATCCAGGGTAATGTCAGCATACCACCAAGAAGGACGAACCTCCACCAGCATCACGTAGTGACCTGGCCACTATCCTGCAAGAAGAATGGCTTAAACTCCCTCTGACCACTGTATATATGTCATACCACAAGACCAACTACGCTGTATTATACACCATACTAATAAATGACTGTGGTCTAAAACCAGGTGTTTCAGTTTCATTGTCCAACCCCTGTATATGAAATTTGAGTAGACCCACATATACATATCAGTTACATATATGAATAAACTGTGTATATGTATATATATATATAAAATAATGGCTAACCAAATGGCTGACACCAAATTCACTTAGTCGATAACACGTGAAACAAGCTAGCCTTAGCACGTTGGGTTTCTTTATACCAATTATAAAAATAAACCGTGCTAATAAACAAACCTACACTGGTACGACACAGAGCAGATTCCCACAGAGGGCACACACACAGTGGTGACCACGTTAGAAACTCAATCACTGGGCTTGTTCGAGATGAACTGGGGCTTGCCATGGTGGTCAGCATGGGGGGCAGCCAGTTGCAGTTATGGGGATGGGGAAGGAAAGAGCCATCAGTCACCACTTGCAACCTGCCTGCGTTTGTTCTCCAGACCCACAGTGATGACTACAGGTGACCACAACAGTTTAAACCAAGTTCTTGTACTACCTGTAAACAATATTTAAATTTATCAATATTGATAAATCACCTATGTATTTCCTGGATCTGTATAAAAGGTAAACAGTATGTAAATGTATTGCTGACAGGAAAGCATCGAAAATGATCGATCATGCTTCCAGCAGAGCCTGACGTTATTACGTTATTACTGTACATAGATGCTTCAGAATGAAGGCTGACGTCAGAGGCGTCCACAGAGCTTCTAGCCAATGAGGCTAGAGGCCGTCGTCACGACGCCGTCGCTCAGCTCGCGCAGCCCGCAAGAGCAACCGCAGCGACTGTTGCTGAAACCTGCCGCCGCCTCGCGCTCGGGAGATTTTAACAGCTTATGTCATCACGACGTCACATGTGGCAATAACACTTAACGACCTGCACTAGCAACCGGATTTAAAGAGCATCCTGCAAACACGCCCCTCAAACTGCACGGGAAACAAGAGAGTTAGCAACAGAGTTAGCAACAGCAAGCTAACTACCACTAACCTTAGCAGAGCTAGCACATTTCTCACCAAACAAAACCACAGCCAGACTCCATAAATCATTACTGCAGCATGACTTACAGATGGACGTGTGAACACAGGTACACGGTGAGAGTCCACTCCACAACGTGTCGGGCTGGGAGCTACAGGTGTCATCTAATTAACCCACCAGGTGAGCGCAGTTTAGCTAGTTCAGTGTGCAGAGCATTTTGGGTAATGCAGTTCTTACCAGATCTACTAGACTGCCTCTAAAGTTTCCAGCCCATATAAATATAAGAAAACACCAAAAATGAAACCATAATAACAATAATACCATAATATTTAAAAAACAAAGTAATTTAATAACTATCGAAACATCAGTTGGCTTCTGGGTAGGTTACCTAGTAAAAACCTCAGACACCAAACATGAATTGGCTTGTGGTACAGGGCTGGGGGATGGGGGACATATTCTCAGACACATGGGTCACACAGACAACAGCAGTGCCGCTCCCGCCAGCACCCACTTGCTAGGTGGGTGGTGTGTTTTGAGAGGGAAGCTCCAGATGTAGGTGGGTCCGCGGAGCTTGGTCCGGTACACTGGGCACTCGTAGGTGTTCTTCAGCTCCAGCTGGTCAGCGGGCACTGCTCGAACATACAGCACTGGCATTGCTGGGGTCAAATCCTTTAACACAGCCTCCGCCAGGACACCAGCAGAGATGTCCCAGCGTGCACCTGTGAGGGTCACAGACGTGATATGAAGGCAACATTACATGTGTTACTTAGTGTTGTATATACAATTAGCCATATGTATCATCATACTTCATTTTTGGGTTCCAAGAACTAAAACAAAGACGATGAAGCAGCTATCCGGCAAAAACCCAAACAATAAGTAAAACATAAACAACAACTATATCTGACACCACTGGCCGCTGTTGTTTACAAACTTTCTAAAACATTCTAGAGCCACGTCCTATATTGTATTACTGTCTGTCAGAATGACCGTGTGGATCATATCACCCCCTACACTTCCTGTAGCATGATACAGTCTGTCAGAGTGACCGTGTGGGTCATATCGCCCCCTTCACTTCCTGTAGTGTATTACAGTCTGTCAGAATGACCATGTGGGTCACATCGCCCCCTACGCTTCCTGTAGTGTATTACAGTCTGTCTGAATGACCGTGTGGGTCATATCGCCCCCTACGCTTCCTGTAGTGTATTACAGTCTGTCTGAATGACCGTGTGGGTCATATCGCCCCCTACACTTCCTGTAGCGTATTACAGTCTGTCAGAATGACCGTGTGGGTCATATCGCCCCCTACACTTCCTGTAGTGTATTACAGTCTGTCAGAATGACCACATGGGTCATATCGCCCCCTACACTTCCTGTTCATTCATAATATTCATGACATTTATACAATATTATTGACAATTTCTTGCAACCCTACCAAACAGACTGTAGCTACATAAATCCAGCATGTACAATGGACAGGTTTTCTTTTACAGGGAGGTACAGTCTGAAAGATACCATCCTCTCTTACCTTCCATATAGAGTCCATGAATATAAGCACCCTCTCGAGGAGGGTGGCCATAATCATCCTTCGTCTTCTTTGTCACGTCCACACACAGCGTAGTCTTGTCCAGTGGCCACTTGTTCCTTCGAGCTATACTCTGCATGACCGCTGGAAGGAGGAGGATCATATCAAACACCCCTGGAACACATTTGTGTTGATGTTTGTATTTATGTTTGTGTGATTGTGAGCTGCTCACCGGTGAGGAAAGACTGTGGGTTGAACAGGCCTGAGAGCCAGACCACAGCTGGAAGCACAAAGTCGTGAGTCCATTTGT
Source organism: Prochilodus magdalenae (assembly GCA_024036415.1). Classification (NCBI taxonomy): domain Eukaryota; kingdom Metazoa; phylum Chordata; class Actinopteri; order Characiformes; family Prochilodontidae; genus Prochilodus; species Prochilodus magdalenae. Next base: position 25,607 of record JAMWET010006479.1, read on the forward strand.
CCAACTCTTGACACTGAGTGAGAACATCACTGAACCTGAGAGACAAGTTAACAGCAGACAAACACAGGTAAGTGTAACATGACTAGCAGGAGTGGATGCAGTACAGACATTGCATACAGTTTCTCCTTAGGTCGAGTGTATAACTCTAAGCTCTAAATGTAGGTACTGTGGTATAGACTGAGTCTGTTCTACAGTTTCTCATTAGGTTGAGTGTATAACTCTAAGCTCTAAATGTAGGTACTGTGGTATACCCCTGACTTCTGTTATTACAGTTTCTCATTAGGTGGGTGTGGGTCGTAACTCTAAGCTCTAAATGTCCTGTACTGTCGTATTACGCTGAGTCTGTCTACAGTGTCTCATTAGGTCGAGTGTATAACTCTACAGCTCTAAATGTAGCGTATTTCAGGTCTATCTAGACTGAGTCTGTTCTACATTTTCTCATTAGGTGGGGTGTATAACTCTAAGCTCTAAAATGTAGGTACTGTCGTATACGCTGAGTCTGTTCGCCCCCTACAGTTTCTCATTTTAGGTCGAGTGTATAATTCTCATTACAAATGTAGGTATATGTGGTATTCACTAAGTCTGTTCTACAGACTGTCCTCATTAGGTCGAGTGTATAACTCCAAGCTCTAAATGTAGGTACTGTGGTATAGATACTGAGTCCTGTTTCTACAGTTTCTCATTAGGTGGAGTGTATAACTCTAAGCTCTAAATGTAGGTACTGTGGTATAGACTGAGTCTGTTCTACAGTTTCTCATTAGGTGGAGTGTATAACTCTAAGCTCTAAATGTAGGTATTGTGGTATAGACTGAGTCTGTTCTACAGTTTCTCATAAAGGAATCGTGAGGAATGATGATTAGCCCTGTATCAACATTTTACTGCCGTCGTAGTTTTCATATAACAGAAAGGCGCTGTACCACTGGGCCAGTGTTTTGGTGGAGGGGAAGGTCAGTCTGCTCCAGCTTTCTGGAACTCGTTCGTAAAACAGGGCCGTCTGCAGTGCCTCCAGGTCTGGAGAGATGCTTAGCTCACCCTAAAGGAGAGAAGCCAATAAACATGTATATCAGCTGCATCTATAAACATACTGGCTTTCATAAACTACTATTATCAAACAGCTCTAGGAGCAGGTTAAAGGGGCTCTTAAGTGTTTTTCATCCTGGCCTCTGTCTACTATCTGTAATGTGTGATCGATTAACACAGACTGTAATTCACCACGATTTCCAGACCTCAGACTCTAAACTCACTTACATTGGTCTGTTAGTCAGTTTGAGCTGCAGAAATAATATTCTGATAGTTAATTATTCATGTGATTTCATTGACCAGCCTAAATGTGGCCTGTAAATGTGAAGAGCTGTAATAGAACTGGGTGAAGTTCTGAGCCCTTGTTTACCAACAGCTAAATCAAAACCACAGGACGAAACATGTGGCTAGAAACAGCTTGATGTTAGAAATAGGTGATTAAATAAAAGGAGAGCTTAAAAGTCCCATTTCATTTCAGCAGTGGGAAATCCTTTACTTCTCTCAGGCTTTCTGGTATCCATAGTGATCAGGAGGCGGAGTCTGTCTACAGTTTCTCATAAAGGAATCGTGAACAAATGATTCCCTCTGTAAAAGCATTTTACTGTCGTGGCAGAACCATATATTACAGAAATTCACAGCCACTGGGCATCTGCTCTTTCTTTGACTGAGGGGAAGGTCATGCTGCTGTCTGGAAATCGTTTACTGATGGGATTTAGCAGCTGCCCATTGGCTAAACAGGTTTTCTGTTCTTTATAATGGACACTGATAATAGAAAAAAGCATTTTTGTCACATTATGAAATAAAAAGTTGAATGTAGTATGTAAACTGTTACGGTTCGCAATGTACAGCTCGCTACCCAGTCCATATATGGAAACTAAGCTGTGAAAAACTGCCACAAAAACACAATACATTATATTTACATTCGATACTGAGCAAACCTTTTAGGCACCTGAAATAAAAAGCTGTTCCTCTGGTCTATAGATCTGTTTTCTGATCCACCCAGTGAACCAATTAAATCAAGTGTGAGGCCAAATGCTTGTGTTGGCTGGAGGCATCCCGAAGAAATCTGGATCCAAACGTTGTTGCTCAAAAACAGAACTTGCTTATGTCTCTGAGACTTCTGCACATATCTGTACATCCAGACTCTTTTAAGCTACAGCTGTTTAGCTCCGCCCATTCACAGAGAATTTATATTTCAGCCTGGACTGCTTGCTAAGGCAGCCAATAGCCAGTTACTTCAGACCTCATTTACTTGTATCAATATTAAAAGACACAGTAATAAAACATATGGTTATTCAGAAATGAAGTAGACTTTAGTTTTTGGTACATGCCCTGGTGGCCTGTCCAGGGTGTTTCCTGCCTAGTCTTCCATCAAGTGATTGCCGGTAAAGGCTCTGGCACGCCCCATGACCCACAGCTGTTATCATCTGCTCTCATCTTTGACTGAAGAATTCATTGCTGTATAAATGTTTACTGATGGGATTTAGCTGCTGCCCATTGGCTGAACAGGTTTTCTGTTCTTTATAATGGCCACTGATAATAGAAAAAAGCATTTTTGTCACATTATGAAATAAAAAGTTGAATGTAGTATGTAAACTTTGTTACGGTTCGCAATGTACAGCTCGCTACCCAGTCCATATATGGAAACTAAGTTGTGAAAAACTGCCACAAAAACACAATACATTATTTGTACATTCGATACTGAGCAAACCTTTTAGGCACCTTTAAAATCGCTGTTCCATCTGGTCAGATATTGACTTGATCCAAATGAACCAATGTGGTCAACATAAAGTTCTTTATTGGCTGAAGGCATCCCGATGAACAAGAATAGGTTCTCAAAACAGAACTCGCTTATGTTTCTGAGACTTCTGCACATATCTGTACGTACTGACTCTGTTAACCACTTCGCTCCGCCACCACAGAGAACTGTTGCTCAGCAGGACGCTTGATTCACGGCACAGGGCACCCTTGTTTTAACAGTCCCACCCTTACACTATCTTTGAATGGTTTAGAACGAAACACAGTAATGTGTGTCTGTTTCAGAACCATGAAGTTCGAGACTTTGTTTTTCGGTACATGCTTTTTTTCCCCATCGAAAGGCTGGTCGCACTGGTGCGACCTCAGATTTTTTTTTGTCGCACAATTAAGAAATTAGGTCGCACTCTAGAGCCCTGTGATAGCAATTTATATGACCAATGATAAAAATACATGCAAATATTACAAACATGAAACTCTGGAAAGATAAACTGAACACAAGAAAAATGCAAGGCCCTGTGCGTTCAGGGAACCATTCTGAAATAACTGTCTATGTCAATCGTTCATACAATACAGACTCAGATTATGTTGGAATATGATGGAATATTCCCTGAACCAACAAAAACTGTGCGCCTGTTTAGTGGTGTACCTTCAGAGCGAGCTGAAGCTCCGTGACGGACGTTTCTATTTCAGCGATCAGCTGGTTCATGCGCTCACACTCCTGCAAACACACCAGGACGTAGGGGCTGCGTCTGTCCGTCTTCACCAGGAGCTCTGCCATGTTATACTCCTCAGGGAGCTTCTCCAGCAGCTCCTCCAGCACACCCTTCACCTGAGGATTACAACAGGCATCAAGAACAATATCACCATTTCAGTATCTCAACAACACCATGAAATCAACATATAACATTAGCTTACAATGCTTCATAATGACTCATTTTTAAACACATAGGTTGAATTTAATTGAGAAGGACTAAACTGCTGAATTCTAGAAGCAGGAAGTAGCGCTGGGTGGTGCTAATAACATCTGTTTTCATTATATGTTGATATATAAGTGATCATTAATAACTTGGACATTTCTGCAGGTTAATAAGACAGAATTCCTGTTATTGTTTTAGACCTTCTCCTCCACACTCTGTGCTGCGTCTTCTCCCGCTGTAGAGTCTCTGGGCTGCAGTTCCAGCAGCGTCCTGAAGAGGGATACCGACGTGGCAGTCATGAACTCTATCTCTGCGTTGGGATGAAGGCCGTAGAGACTCGGGTTTTCCGCGGGCAGGCTTTCATCCACGTAGCTGTGATACCCGGCATAGTCCAGGTCAGGAGGAGCAGGGAAGCCAGGGCAGAGGAACAGCTCCCTTTCAAACTGAACAGGGACGAAAAGATCAACCTCCACCCACACACTACCTGCTGTAGGTGAATAGGCAAGGCTAAGCTGCTGTTGGTTAAATGGATGAGGTTATCCTGGTGAAGGGTGAAGGGGCGGCGCTAAACTGCTGTAGGCTGAATTAACAGGGCTAATCTCATGTAGATGGGTGGAGAAAATCTACTGTGGTCTGTATGGGAGGGGGTAATATGCAGTAGGCTGAATGGCTGTGGTTAATCTGCTGTTGGATGAACATGTTGGGGCAAATCTACTGTAGGTGAGTTCATCTGCTGCAGATTGAATGGGCATGGCTAATCTGCTGTAGTCTTAATGGATGGAGCTAAACTACTGTAGGATGAATGGGTGTGGCTAGTTTGTCGTAGGCTGAATGGGTGTGGCTAATCTGCTGCAGGCTGAATGGGCGAGTTAAACTTCTGTAGGATGAATGGGTGTGGCTAGTTTGGTGTAGACTGAATGGGTGTGGCTAATCTGGTGCAGGCTGAATGGACGAGTTAAACTGCTGTAGGCTGAATGGGTGTGGCTAATCTGCTGCAGGCTGAATGGGCGAGTTAAACTACTGTAGGATGAATGGGTGTGGCTAGTTTGTCGTAGGCTGAATGGGTGTGGCTAATCTGCTGCAGGCTGAATGGGCGAGTTAAACTTCTGTAGGATGAATGGGTGTGGCTAGTTTGTTGTAGGCTGAATGGGTGTGGCTAATCTGCTGCAGGCTGAATGGGCGAGTTAAACTGCTGTAGGCTAAATGGGTGTGGCTAATCTGCTGCAGGCTGAATGGGCGAGTTAAACTACTGTAGGATAAATGGGTGTGGCTAGTTTGTTGTAGGCTGAATGGGTGTGGCTAATCTGCTGCAGGCTGAATGGGCGAGTTAAACTGCTGTAGGCTGAATGGGTGTGGCTAGTTTGCTGTAGGGTGAATGGGTGTGGCTAATCTCCTGCAGGCTGAATGGTCCAGTTAAACTGCTGTAGGCTGAATGGGTGTGGCTAGTTTGCTGTAGGGTGAATGGGTGTGGCTAATCTCCTGCAGGCTGAATGGTCAAGTTAAACTGCTGCAGGCTGAATGGGTGTGGCTAGTTTGCTGTAGAGTGAATGGGTGTGGCTAATCTCCTGCAGACTGAATGTTCAAGTTAAACTGCTGCAGGCTGAATGGGTGTGGCTAGTTTGCTGTAGAGTGAATGGGTGTGGCTAATCTCCTGCAGGCTGAATGGTCCAGTTAAACTGCTGCAGGCTGAATGGGTGGGGCTAAAAATTTGCAGGACAAATGGCCGTTGCTAAACTGCTGCAAGCTAAATGAATAGGGCTAATCTGCTGAAGGCTGAATGGTCGGGGCTAAACTGCTGTAGGCTTAAGGGGCAGAGCTAAACTGCTCTAGATTGAATGCATGGTAATGGAAGTAACCATAATGACTCCAAATCAGGCTGTTTTAGTTTCTGTATATGGACTGAATAGGCCAAAGAGTGAACATTTTCATCAAAATAATTTTTACTGAATAGAAAACATGATTTGGGCCCTGTAACACACAATTCTGTCCCATAATAAGCCTTTATGGTCTATAAGTCTTTCTGTCTCTGGTCTCTCAGACTTGTTCCTCATTCACAGCACATCTCTAATCCAAGGAAAAGCAGCATCTGAACTGGATCTGTTGGAGCTTTGTTCTCCAGCAGATGAAAGTGTGCTCTAATCGATAGGAGGGCCTAGGCTGGACTGTGCGTGATTGATGGCTGTTTGACCCCAGGCTTAATGGGGTTCCATGAAGAAACAGCAGTGAACGGCCAGGATATCCATGAACATCCAGGGAAAAGGCATCACAGTGGGGTTAATGACCAGGATAAGTAAAATACATTCTCATGTCATGACATATGCTCATGGTAAATACCTAAACATGCCACTCAATCAACACATACTGGAAGGTATGAGTTACTACAGTACATATGAGCAAGGTACCACATATTATACATATACCATATTGAGGAATTGGTGTTAAATTAAGTTTTACACCTCCTAAAATACATAACATGGAGATCCCAATTCCTAAAATGTAACTTCAGACGAACTGAGACTTATTAGGGACCCGCAGACACTGTATATAAGAGTATATCCATGTGCACTGGTCCAGAAAATGTCTTACTCAATATGATCATAAGCAGGAATAGACAGATGCAATGCAGGGACTCACCACTAGGTGTCACCAAGTAACTAGATTTATTATTTCTGACGATCATTTCCTTAACGCTTTCTTGTATCAGAGCGTATCACTGGCATGAGCTTGAACATTAATGCACAGGTGTCAGTGTCCATGGACAGTAAGATATACATTCACAGTCTCCGATACTGTAGACGTTCACTGATGCTGCTACAGAACATTTCTAATGTTATAGTCTGTATACTGTGATTTACTCCTCTGGCAACCAACGTCTTCATTTAGAGGCTTTATGGTAGGTCTGTTTTACAGGTATGCAGCTATACAGTGCATCACACAGTCAGATACACATACGCACTATAGCGCAAAGGTTTGGCGTTTCTATTATGTAATAACTCATATAGTGTTGACTGAAATGCTGTAAACTAGACACCAAAAAACATAAAGACCTGGTAAAAAACATAGCAGTGTTTTTAAATAGTAAGCTATAGCTTCTCCGTTTATTGGAATTTGTCTTCACAAAAAACTGAACTGATGTAGGCTGATTGAACGGGGCTAATCTGATATAGACAGGCGGGGCAAATCTGGTCTGTATGGGCGGGGCTTATCTGATGTAGACAGGCGGAGCAAATCTGGTCTGTATGGGCGGGGCTAATCTCATTTAGACAGGCAGAGCAAATCTTGTCTTTAGTGGCGAGGCTAATATACTGTAGGCTGAATGGCTGTGGTTAATCTGCTGTAGGATGAATGGGCAGGACTAAACTGCTATAGGTTAAAAGGACTGGGGTTAAACGGCTGCTGGCTAAATGGGTGGGGCTAAAGGGTTAAACTGCTGTCGGCTGAACAATGCTACTACACCTAACAATAATACATCATTAGTAATAATAAAATAACCAAGACTGAAACGCTGTGCGCTAGACACTAAAGAAAACAAGACCCGGTAACATGAAGTTTTTAAATAATAAGCTATAATTTATTTTTTTAATTTAGAGAGATTTGGTTATTGGTTCTCAGATATAGGAGACTGTGGATGTGAGGTTCTTTCTCATTCTCAATGCTGTACAGATATCAGGAATCACTAACCGCTCTGTTTATCATCATCTTCTTTTCTACTGCTTCCTACAAACGGCCTGAATCATTTTAAATATCTGAATATGTATTTATACGGATTATTTTCAAAGGTATTAGATTTATATGTATGAAAATATGAAATAGAGCGAAACTGAAATATCTACACAATATCTGTGCAACATCTTTCAGTAACTGTGCAATAGTTATCTGTGCAAGTACACACGCATGTAGTTTCTTATGGTATTTCATGTTTCACCTAACAGTAGATAATTATTTATGTTTTTGTGATTTCTTATATTTTGTATAACTTGGACTACATCCTGCTGTAACGCTGCCTCTCCCCCAATGTGTGATATTACAAGGCTACCTTATCTTAAAATCAGGGACCACCAACTTTGGAGCCGCAGTATAAAGCACAAAGGAACTCTGATCCCCCAAATGATCTGATTACTACAGCACTACACTTCTTACAGTTCCTGAGATGCCAGAGATTCCCAGACGTGGGTAATACTGGGTGCCCCCCACCAGACAGCCAAGTATATTTTGTCCCCTACTTCCAGAATAATTTCAGTTGTATATTTTCATGTTTATCATACATTATATTCCAAACCATATGTGCCTAGTTGGTTAGCTGATCTGCCACAGTTTATGGGGGACATATTCATTTATTTAGGGAGGGGCTGTAATTAATTTTAATTGTCATATGAGTGATTACCGACAAGACGTGATTTTACACGACTGCTAAATATTAATTCTGTAGTTAATTACCTTCTGAAATTTGCTTGGAGAATTTGAATTCTCCATTCTCCATTGAATTTGAAACTTGGAGATGCCTCAGTAATAGTAGTCCTGGTCCAATAACAGCATGAGAGTGGTTTTGGTTGTGATGCCCTATGGTGTCATTAGGGACTTTTATTTTGACGAATGGGAAGGAGTCCCGAATGAGGTGGTAGAGTGGGCCGATTGCCACTCTCCTGATCTCCGTCTTTGTTTTGTTTTGCCCTTTAAAAACAAATTGGGTGGTGGAGCCCAATGCTTCTTTATTGAGTTTTGTGAGATTGAATGGAGGTAATCTGATGTAGCTGGGCAGAGCAAATCTACTGTGGTCTGTATGGGCGAGACTAATATACTGTAGGCTGTACGGTTGTGGTTAATCTGATGTAGGAAACTGCTAAAATGCTGTAGGTTAAAGGGATTGGGGGTGAAACTCCAAGAGGTGATTTTACATGACTGCTAAATATTAATTCTGTAATTAATTACCTTCTGAAATTTACAGAACTTGGAGATGCCGCAGAAACAGTAGTCCTGGTCCAATCACAGCGTGAGAGTGGTTTTATTTGTGATGCCCTATGGTGTCATTAGGGACTTTTATTTTGACGAATGGGAGGGAGTTCCGTATGAGGTGGTAGAGTGGGCCGATTGCCACTCTCCTGATCTCCGTCTTTGTTTTTTTTTTTGCTAGTGGTCGAGCCCGGTGCTTCTTTATTGAGTTTTGTGAGATATACAGGAAATCCATATACAGGAAGTCCTTAACCACCTACTACTCCCACGCCTCACGACAGTCATAAACTAAGTTTCCTTTCTTTCCTCTTTTTAAGGACATGGCTTACAACGACACTGAAACTCGATTTAAAACTTCTAAAATCCTCACCAATTCAGTGTATGCTCTCTCCGGTACAATGTGGTTTTAGATGGATGTTCAGAATTACCACTAAGACTGGGCACCACCCCACAAGTCTCCTCCCTCATCTGGTGCTGCGTTTGGGTTTTTCGTTACCATGTTTAACGTTTAGCTTCACAATGTGTTGTTAGTGTGGCACCTGTCACGTGGTGATGGTGAAAATGTCCACGTAATGACATTTCATTTAGGCAGTTTGAGTGAGTTGCTGTACCAGTTTGGGGATGAAGAGCTCCTGTAGGTACGTCCTGCAGAGTCTCCTGTCCCACTCATCAGTGATGTGTCCTCCATACATGATCTCTCCAACCAGATAACACAGATCCTCCCATGGCACCTCAACAAGAAAATGACAGATTAGCATCAAAAATAAGATGGTAGTAACTTCAGGCTCCTGCAGGTGGCGCTGCGCGAGGACGATGGGGATATAAACACTTGCGGGGTGCGAGTGACGGGATCCATAGATTTGGAAGAGATGCTACAGTGCAGGGAATGTCTCGTTCCATGTGTGGAAAATGGCTCCAGAGCACCATTTAAGGTGGAACGGAGAAATTCGATCATGAAGCTGGCGATTAAAAAGCTAAGCTCAGCTTCATATCACTGAAGAGTTATTGGTGGTGATTTATTAGAAGGCCTATGATGAGAAGCTGAACTCCACCCTCCCCTGCTGCCACTGCAGACTGGCAGGGTCGCCTACAGAGCACCGCTAGCAGCCTGTTAATGAAGTCATGTAATTTTGTGTTTGTGCTCTTGGTTATTCGGTGACTCGTTTGATTGACCGATGTGTAAGTTTGTGCTTTTCACCTGTTTACAGAAAAGCTGCTGACAACACCTGATGACGTATCTGGTTCTTGAACTGTTGTCCCATTTCATGGGGGAAGATTCCAATCACTACCACTAGGGGTAAAAATAAGAAATGGGACTGGGCCCAAATGACACCAACACTATTTAGTCTTAAGTTGCGGCAGTGACTGTGTTGATGTAAGTTGTTTGATTCCCCTGAACATGTACTCACCGTCACTCTGACAGAAAAGCTAAACCTGAAACATGTAGCGGTCTGGACGAGAGGGAGAAGCACGAGCGCTTCACAGAAGATGACAGAAGCTGGAAGTTCACAGTCATTTGTACCTGTATTGTTTTGCAAATTGCTTCCTTCATCAGCCCTAATTGCAGTGATCACTTATGGAGCGGCGCGAGATGTCACGCGCAGTACGTGTAATTACATTTAGCATGACGCTTCATTGGCCGCCTAATGAATCCCCCCGTATACGCACGCACAGGTTACTGTTTGGTTAACATAATGAAGGACGTTCGTTTTTTTGAAGGGGTGGTGGGGGGTGGGGGGAGTACAGTGCTGGCAGGATAATTGGTTGTGACCGGAGTGATGCAAAGAAGAATCGCATTATGAGAGCTCACTCATACAGAGGAGATGTGAGACTGTCCTTGTTGTTCTCAGGTGTGAATAAATTACAGCCTTGGTGGAGGATTAACTCCTCTTCTGCCAGCAGCTGCTCGGTGCCTGACAAAGGATAAAGAAAGCACTACAGCAGCCAAAGACACGAGGGGAAGCCTCTCTAACCTGGGCTAGATTACATACTGAGAGCACATCCTCTATATGAGTTAGAATGAGGAGTCAGGATCTCAGAGGCTCTGCTAAAGTAACATAAACTCATCAAAACATCCTGACCTTCCTTTATTCACTTCTACAGGACCAGAAAGAAACCATGTAAACAGGCCTGCACTGCTACGTGTACCATTAGCTTCCACAGTAAAAACCAACAGTGAAACAGAAGATATTTACAAGGAGTCTGTTCTGATCTATTTACACTAAACCCTAACCCCTACACTTACACTAAACCCTAACCCCTAAATTTACACTAAACCCCTACACTTACACTAAACCCTAACCTCTACATTTACACTAACCCCTACATTTACACTAAACCCCCTAACCCCTACATTTACACTAAACCCCCTAACCCCTACATTTACACTAAACCCCCTAACCCCTACATTTACTCTAAACCCCCTAACCCCTACATTTACACTAAACCCCCTAACCCCTACATTTACACTAAACCCTAACCCCTACACTTACACTAAACCCCTACACTTACACTAAACCCTAACCCCTACATTTACACTAAACCCTAACCCCTACACTTACACTAAACCCTAACCCCTACATTTACACTAAACCCTAACCCCTACATTTACACTAAACCCTAACCCCTACACTTACACTAAACCCCTACACTTACACTAAACCCTAACCCCTACATTTACACTAAACCCTAACCCCTACACTTACACTAAACCCCTACACTTACACTAAACCCTAACCCCTACACTTACTTACCCCTACATTTACACTAAACCCTAACCCCTACACTTACACTTACCCCTACATTTACACTAAACCCTAACCCCTACACTTAAACTAACCCCTACACTTACACTAACCCCCTAACCCCTACATTTACACTAAACCCCCTAACCCCTACATTTACACTAAACCCCCTAACCCCTACATTTACACTAAACCCCCTAACCCCTACATTTACACTAAACCCCTAACCCCTACATTTACACTAAACCCCCTAACCCCTACATTTACACTAAACCCCTAACCCCTACATTTACACTAAACCCCCTAACCCCTACATTTACACTAAACCCCCTAACCCCTACATTTACACTAACCCCCTAACCCCTACATTTACACTAAACCTCCTAACCCATACATTTACACTAAATCCCTAACCCCTACATTCACACTAAACCCCCTAACCCCTACATTTACACTAAACCCCTAACCCCTACATTTACACTAAACCCCCAACCCCTACATTTACACTAAACCCCTAACCCCTACATTTACACTAAACCCTAACCCCTACATTTACACTAAACCCCCTAACCCCTACATTTACACTAAACCCCAACCCCTACATTTACACTAAACCCCCTAACCCCTACATTTACACTAAACCTCCTAACCCCTACATTTACACTAAACCCCCTAACCCCTACATTTACACTAACCCCTAACCCCTACATTTACACTAAACCCTAACCCCTACATTTACACTAAACCCCCTAACCCCTATATTTACACTAAACCCCTAACCCCTACATTTACACTTAACCCTAACCCCTACATTTACACTAAACCCCCTAACCCCTACATTTACACTAACCCCCTAACCCCTACATTTACACTAAACCCCCTAACCCCTACATTTACACTAAACCCCTAACCCCTACATTTACACTAAACCCTAACCCCTACATTTACAGATAGGTGAACCTGGATTTTGTAATCACTGGTTGTTTTGATGAATAATCACTACAGGAGGTGTGTCACTTCTAAATCCTTACTTTAGCATTAGTCTCCAGGTAGTTGTAGAGCACATTGGTGGAGATGGTGAGGTCTCCGCTGTTGAAGGGATAGCACCGGTTCCAGCCTTGAGGCCCAAACTTCCTCCTCTCTGTCACACAGGCGTGGAAATAGCAGAGAGAGAACAGGAGCGCTTTAAACTCCTGCTCATGAGAGCACATCTCCAGAGTGTCCTAGCCATCACAACAGAGAGAGGAGAGAGATGAGCGCTGCTCAAACGGTGCAATAATAATCTATGTGCATTGTTTTTAAAATGACATTGTTTGAAAGTACAGTAGCTGAAGGGGAAGTCGACAAGTTAGCAAAACTCCTGTCTAATTAAATGATCAAATTTTATCATTACCATGAAAATCATGTCATAATAAGCTTTCTGAGCAAATCATGGATGCCAACTCGGACTTCATGAGGAGATGTTCAGTAATCTCTAACAGACGTGATGATATGGTCACTGTGTGACTCGCTGTAAACCGTTCAAATTCAGGATCCAACTGTTTCTTTTTGTTTCATAATGTGTGATATACATTCATGTTTTTGAAGCCAGCTTAAGACGTCCAACCTGTCTTAGCTGAGTGACCACTTTCAGGGTAAGAGGTAAATTGTGAACATCTGTGAAATCATCACTGAATTAGAGCTCTTGTGTGGCTCTCTGTCTGTGAGCTCTCTGACCTGACTGAAGTTGTTCAGTGCGGCATGCAGGCTGTCACTCATGCTGGTGGGTGGCTCGTTGCTGAGCTTGAGTGCGTTCTCCAGGATGGCTCTAGGGATGATGTGCTGGTCAGGACTGGGGGCGGGTTGGCCGGTCAGGAACACTCTGTACTGGGCGTCGGCCTCCCGTCCTGTGAGGTCCATTAGATCTGCCAGACGACCCAGCCAGTGCTCCACTAAATGCACATTCTGGGTGAGCAAGCAGAGACAGTAAGTAAAGGATTGTTCAGTGAGCTTTTAAAGGGCACATGCACAGTCCAGTCCTACTCTCGATGGCGGCAGCAGCGTGCAGCTCATGCAGGAAGTGTCGTGATGCTGTAGGTTTAACAGGTAAGGCTAAGGAGCTGTAGCCTGAATGAGCAACGTTAAACAGATAAAGATCTAACGGTTGGCTCTAAACAGCTGTAGGCTAAATAAGCAGTTGTCTGGAAGTAGATTCATGGTTGTGATGTCACAACCACAATGAATTCAAATTGGCCAGTTTTGGCAGCTTAGTTTCCCTATATAGATTGCCTGAGCTGGGAATTGATCCTTTCAGCTCAAAGACTCTATTTCTGTCTCATCTGTAAGCACTTAAACTGTATCCCTCTTTTATCTGATCTTCCGTTAGCAGAAGAAGCAAGTTAAGTTTGTCGTGCATTACCTGTAGAATGACCCAGTGGCCTTTACTAGCTGCCGTCTCCATAGCCTTCTCCGCTGCACTCTCCTGACCCTGTCCCAGAGAGATGCTGTGAAGGTTTCCACGGTCCAAGGAGAAGCCCAGCTTCAGCCCTGCGCAGAACGTTCACATATAGCACAGGTGAAGTGGATTTCTGGTAAATGTGTTTCTCTTTAAAGTCAGAGAGAGGCAGAGCAGCACCTACCAAGTGCTTCCACATCTTTCAGTGGGTTGACTCCCGGAGACAGGATGAAGAAGACTGGCGTTGAAGGACTGGTCTCTTCAAAGCTCTTCTCAAACTCTACCTTTCCAGCATCCACGTATCTGGAGCCCAAGCTCTCCTCCACAAAGTTCCTACCACAAAATAATCAACCAGCCTCATAAACACTCCAGCATTTGGAAGGGGCGTTTGGGAGGGCACAGCCCAACATGTTTAGTTTTATTAGAAACATTAATATCTTTTATGAAGAAGTGCTACAGTGCAGGGAATGTCTCGTTCCATGTGTGGAAAACGCTCCAGAGCAGATGTTAATGATTGGCTAAAAGGAGGGACTGCATGTGGGCGTGGCCAAAGACCATAGTGTTGAGGAAGTAGCTGAATCTGCAGATGTATGGAAGCGTACGGTCATATGGGTCTACCAGCAGTGGATACAATCCCAGTCTACAGGGAATTCTCCTCAGAACTGTGCCAGGAAAGGCCTCCACCAAATCTGGACCACCTGACCAATTCTTTGATGTAACAGTGTCTGAACACTGATGTGGCTACATCCAGAACCTTGTCCAGTACATGCCCAGTCCAGTCCCAGCTGTTATTGGTGCTGGTGTTATACACTGCTACGTTTTACCCAGTGCTAAGTTGCGCCCCATTAATGACTATAGCTATGAAATGTATTAGGTACCACATTATTAATATATTAATATTATATTATTATAAATTATTATTATATCACTATTACTGATATTATAGGGCTGTATCTTTGCAAGAGGCCACCAGAAAGGTCTGTAACTGGCCTAGTATCTAGTACTGCTCCATATTAGTCCTGTTATGTGCAAGCTGAAGTGACATTTACCATTGGAACTCACTTCTCTTATACCTGGGTGGAGGTTATCCAGCATCAGTGTTCTCACCTGAGAGCGTAGCTCATCCTGTCGGGGCGCATGGCTCGGAGGATAATTAGTTTCTGCAGGGGGCTCTTTTTCTTCCAGTCCAGAGGAAGGCGCTCTCTCTCTGGACACTCAGACTCCACCAGCTTCCTCCAGCGTTTAGCCGAGCCTTCCACATCCCGGTCCAGACCCCGGAACGCCTCCAGAACCGACAGGGCCTGATGAGGAGGCACCAATTAAGATGCAACACTGAGTGGTTTTATGTGAACTGCTCCTTTCTAGAGTGAGTAGTGGTGAATGGAACCAGACGTCCCCCTCTAAAAGCTCCCTCACAGGAAGTTACTACATGAGATGGTTATGACTACGCTGCCTGATGTCTGAGACGCTGTTTAGTTTTAAGGTATTATATATATTTTATCTGTTTATGGTGGAGGCGAACATGCAAGGCAACCACATCCCCAAATTAAACTGACTATTATCAGATTATTTTATCACTTCTCAGCTGCATCATGCAGAAATTCTAAAAAGATGGTGGAATTCCCCTTAGTCTTTCCCAGCCACAAATGACTAGAGCTGTACCACAGTGGCCCATGTGTCCAACCAGTGTGCAGAACTGAGTGCAGGTCTTAAGTGGACAGTGCTTACCCTGATGGCTCCCCAGGCCTGTGCAGAGAGGAAGCTCACAGGACTTTCACTTGTAGTCTCTACAGGAAGACGCAACAGCAGATCTAGTTCGTCTGCTTCAATGGCTCCCTCCATCAGGAGTATCTGAAGAGAGCAAAGGGTCACTGTGTGGGTCATATGAACATTATAGAGGTCATATCGCCCTCTACACTTCCTGTAGTTTATTACAGTCTGGCAGAATGACCGTGTGGGTCATATCGCCCCCTACACTTCCTGTAGTGTATTACAGTCTGGCAGAATGACCGTGTGGGTCATATCGCCCCCTACACTTCCTGTAATTTATTACAGTCTGTCAGAACGACTGTGTGGGTCATATCGCCCCCTACACTTCCTGTAGTGTATTACAGTCTGTCAGAATGACAGTGTGGGTCATATCGCCCCCTACACTTCCTGTAGTGTATTACAGTCTGTCAGAATGACAGTGTGGGTCATATCGCCCCCTACACTTCCTGTAGTGTATTACAGTCTGTCAGAATGACCGTGTGGGTCGTATCGCCCCCTACACTTCCTGTAGTGTATAACATTCTGTCAGATTGACCGTGTGGGTCGTATCGCCCCCTACACTTCCTGTAGTGTATTACAGTCTGTCAGAATGACTGTGTGGGTCATATCACCCCCTGCATTTCCTGTAGTGTATTACAGTCTGTCAGAATGACCATGTGGGTCATATCGCTCCCTGCACTTCCTGTAGTGTATTGCAGTCTGTCAGAATATATATATATTCTGACAGACTGCAATATATATATGTGTATATATATTGTATATATATATAATATAAACATCTTGTAATTATCACTATAGTAATCCTATTAACAACATAAATTAATAGAACATATCAGTGCAGAACCAATTAGCGCAGCATTAACTGCACAGACCGGTAGCAGCAGGTGAAGCAGGTGCCGTCCTCAGAGGAATTTGCATTGTGCCAGGGCGGCCCTCCCTCCTGTCAGAGTTGTCCAGCTGAGAGGGAGCTGTGAGAGGTGATCAATAAGAGCGGAGGGGGCTGCCCTGACAGAACCTAATAGAAGTTAATGTAGGGGCTGAAAACTGCAGTGACTGATGTAGATGACAGGATGCTGGGGGAGCTGAGTACTCGGGGGTGCGTGTCGTGGCTCCTCCTTCTCACCTGGAAGGTGGTGTGGGTCAGAAAGGTGAGTCGGTCTCTCTGAAAGAGCCCCTGGCTGGTGTACTGGAAGACTGAATAAGTGACTGCTTCAGTGAGGGAGTGGACACGCGCCGGCAGGTTCTCATTGTGTGGAGTGTGCTCTATTGCTTTGTGGAACACTGCACTGAAAGCCTGGAAGAGGGACGTAGAGGAGACCAAGTTAGGTCAAAAGAGATAGAAAAGATTAAAGAGTGAGATAAAAATAGACAGCATCCCAAAAATGAATCCATTAGACAGTAAGGAAAAGGTTTTCTTAGTGAAAGTCAAAACCTCTGTCAATCACCCAAACCTGGATTCAGTTCTCCATTTAGGCACCCCTAAACTAGGCTAGATCACTAAAGGTACCACTGTAAGACACTCTGGACAAGGATGCCTGGTAAACATGGGGCACTGAAGTGAGATTAACTAGGACCAAACAAAAGATACCTTTAGATATAGATATAGATTATTACATATTACAATATGTCAAGTCAGCATATCATGAAGATTCCACCCAGGCTTTGTACTGCTGGATCAGTATACAAAGTAAAAGCTGAGCTTCTCATACAGCAGCTCTGAGCACCAACAAGTGTTTCAGTCTTTTCTTTTAGTGGGACATTCCCCGATATATGACTTTCAGTGGGAATGGGGGTGTATCAGTGGTGGACAGTAGTGAAGGAAATGTAATTCGTTACTGTACTCTAATGCTGATATCAGAGTCTAATATCTGACTGACTACTCCCCCACACTGTCAAAACGAAACAAGTTCTGGATTCTTAGCATCCATGGAAATGTCCAGTTCAGGCCTGGACTACATGGGGTTGATGCAAGCACTGACTGACAATCACACATCAAAGCAGATCACAGATCAAACAGACTGTTCCTGACTTTGTGGGTAAATATATACACATATATACATACATATTATATATATATTATATTTACTTTACAGCTACACATAATGTAAGGCTTACAGGTATGTAAGGTATTGTGTGTGTTTGTGTGTAATGCTACTCTCTGTGCACTGTAAGCGTATGTGTGAACACACTTGGCAAATAAAGCTTGATTCAGATTCAGATTTTATGGTACATGTGTTTGGCTGGTTTGTGTTTATGACCAGAGATCTACAGATGCAGTACAGTAAAGGAGAAACTCATTAGTGATCCTGTTTAAAGTTTTTTAATTGCAAATAAATTTTAAACTGAAACTTCAAAAGTTATTTTATGGTTCTAGCTAACGGAACCTGTTCTCCTTCAATGTTCTGTGCTGATGATGATGTGAATAGACGTCAGTGTCAGACTAATGAATGAGCTTCTATTAAAGACTGGTGGACTGAGAGACAATAGAGTCTCTTCACCTACACTGAGCTGATGAAGAGTCCTGTTCCAGAAATGATAATAGGACATTAGAGCCGTCATAAACCATGCTCCTGTTACTCTCCATACTTCAGTACATCTGAAGGCACATACTTTAGTACTGTTACTCTCCATACTTCAGTACATCTGAAGGCACATACTTTAGTACTGTTACTCTCCATACTTCAGTACATCTGAAGGCACATACTTTAGTACTGTTACTCTCCATACTTCAGTACATCTGAAGGCACATACTTTAGTACTGTTACTCTCCATACTTCAGTACATCTGAAGGCACATACTTTAGTACTGTTACTCTCCATACTTCAGTACATCTGAAGGCACATACTTTAGTACTGTTACTCTCCATACTTCAGTACATCTGAAGGCACATACTTTAGTACTGTTACTCTCCATACTTAAGTACATCTGAAGGTACATACTTTAGTACTGGTACTCTCCATACTTAAGTACTGGTACTCTCAATACTTCAGTACATCTGAAGGTACATACTTTAGTACTGGTACTCTCCATACTTAAGTACATCTGAAGGTACATACTTTAGTACTGGTACTCTCCATACTTAAGTACATCTGAAGGTACATACTTTAGTACTGTTACTCTCCATACTTAAGTACATCTGAATGTACATACTTTAGTACTGTTACTCCAGTGGAGGACTAAAGGGGGGAGCTGTCACTGACTCTGGAGGATGAGTTTACTTTGGGGATCTACTTTAACTCAGGTACATGGGTTGTGTACTTCGTCCACCACTGGAGTGTATAATTGTGTCTCATCAGCATAGATATGAAAATTGGTTTCATGCTATTATCTTGTTTTTGATGACATTACCTAGAGGCAGCAAAGAGAAAAGCAAAGGCCCTGAGACTGAGGCTTATGGGACACCGCAAGAAATGTTAACATTTTTTGACTAATACTTTTTATTGTAACCAAAAACTTTTCACTAAATTGGATTTCATGAAATCATGGGACATTCGCAATTTGAGCGCTTGGGTAACTGTTCCAGCTCTTAATATACGTGTACTGAAAATCCCCATTCGAGTTCGGTTGCATTTGACTGAAAGGTGGAGAAAAGGTACAGACAACAATTCACTGAACTGCTGATTTTGTATTTTAGCCGGACTTTAAATGGTCTCTATTTTATTATTTTTTGCAAGAGCCTTAATTTGACTGCACTGCCAAGGCTAACTAGGCTAACTCTAGCTGAGGACCACCACCTGGGTGCATAGTGACCTTGGCTCTGATTAAGTATTATAACAGCAGGGTATATCAGTGTAGTGCACTGTTTACCTTAAGTGAGTACTGGTACATGGGATTTATGTGGTGCAGATCTTTAATAATAAAGTACAGTAGAGCTGCTCTTTGCGCAACGGGACGGTAGAGCTCTCGGGCAGCGTTGATTTTCAGCTCATTCTCTTTCGCCTCTGCAACCTGAGAAACACAAAAATATGAATCCCATCATTAGTCACGTGTAGTAATACTGAGTACATGTTCTAACAGTGGTGTATGGCCATTTTCTCATTCCTTGACTTTCATGCATCACTCTGAGCATTTAAGATTAACGATATCACGTTCTGATATTACAGTAGAAAATAGCCAACAGCATTATATATGCGTTAGTAGATTCAAAACTTTGATGCTTGAAGGTGGGATCATCATTTTTGATGGAAGTTGATAGAGGTTAGGTGTTTGGAACTCTGCCAAAGCCCCAAAACATGCTTAAATATGGATGGTAGTTTAACTTTGATCCAGTTTTACAAATAGGAACCTGGTCGATAGCCTGGTTGGACCAAGTTCCTTATGAGCTTCAGATATTAGCAGAGAAAGCGGTACCAGTTTATTTGTGGAGTGTAGCAGATTATGGATATGGTATCTACAGTATTCTTCACCTTGTTGTGGATGTATGTGGCTGTGCTCTTGGTGTGTTCCAGCTGTTCCACCAAAGCTGCATCTCTTAGGAAGCTTCCCTCAGCAGCGGAGAGCCTGTTCAGCAGTTCATCTTCTAGTTCCTTTAGCTCAATCTGACATGCGTTCTGCTGAATGCTCAGCTCCATCTGCAAACAGGAACAAACATACAGCTGCTTTACCAAGGATATAGCTAGATTTAGGTTTAGTGTATAACTCTAAGCTCTAAATGTAGGTATTGTGGTATAGACTGAGTCTGTTCTACAGTTTCTCATTAGGTCGAGTGTATAACTCTAAGCTCTAAATGTAGGTACTGTGGTATAGACTGAGTCTGTTCTACAGTTTCTCATTAGGTCGAGTGTATATCTCTAATAGCTCTAAATGTAGGTACTGTGGTATAGACTGAGTCTGTTCTACAGTGTCTCATTAGGTCGAGTGTATAACTCTAAGCTCTAAATGTAGGTACTGTGGTATACACCAAGTCTGTTCTACAGTGTCTCATTAGGTCGAGTGTATAACTCTAAGCTCTAAATGTAGATACTGTAGTATACGCCGAGTCTGTTCTACAGTTTCTCATTAGGTGGAGTGTATAACTCTAAGCTCTAAATGTAGGTACTGTGGTATACACTGAGTCTGTTCTTGGTTGAATGTAAAGCTGGAGAAGGTTTTATTCTCAAAGGTCTATTGTCGGAGAGTCTGGGGTGTTCCTGGTCATCCAGGAAAGGCGATTACACCGACAAGCAAATTAACCAATTGCAGTTTTCTGAAATGAGCTTGGACGTGTAATCAGCGTAGGCTGTTTCTAGTTAAACATGGTAGTTCTGTGAGCTAGCTGAGCATTATCTCTCTATGATAGGTGGGTGTGGTGGGAGGCTGAGGTGAAACATGATTTTATTGCTGAATATTACAGGAAAATGGGATTTTAGTCTTCAAAATTCATAAGGGACTGTGCTTAATATGACCAGCGACATGAAGAACAGTTTTGATTTGAGCTTGACACGTGAGGGAAGGCAATTCACTGTGCTTCAACAAAAATACACCAAAGACAAACAGAGTGGCTTATCCTTCTGCAAAAATGTGAATCTGACCTTCAGGCTCTCCAGGTCAGGCCTCTCGTGATTGACCACCTGGCCCAGGAGCTGGTCCTCCAGTCCTGCCTGCGTCACTGAGAAGTTAATGAGGGTGGTCTGGGCCTGCAGCTCCGGGGGGAAGTGAGGGTTGGCAAGTTTGGTGTGCAGAAGGAGCCGGAAACTGCTGTTATACTCGCACTCCTTCCCGCCCAGCCTGATGCGCCTGCAAGCAGTTTGTATAGTACACAGTTAGCAGCTCTGACCACACAAACTGACCGGTCGAAATGCATGTAGCCAGCAACTAACAAACAAACAGGAAATAGTCTCGACATGGATCTGTGGAATTTGGTTTGGTATATAGGTTTGACATCACGACACATGCGAGTCAAGTTCACGCTCAGCTGTGCATGTGACATAAGCAAGGATGGTCCTTATCTCTGTACCTGACTGACCCAACAGCCACCATTACAGACACTCAGCGAGCAGTGGTGTCCTCCATGAGGCATCCTGTTAGTGCAGCACCATTGGCGGACGGCTGCACCACGCAGGACTACATGCACACAGACCGTTACCACGACTGTCCTTAACACCACGTCACCGTCACCAAAGACTGCAGTGGTGTCGTACCAGACTGTCATGGAGGGACTCAGAATGGCAGCGGGTCATCTTCAGTGACGAGTCCCGCTTTAGTCCTGGTGGAGACGCCCAATGGATCCATGTGTGGAGGCACCGTGGTCAGTCAGGTACAGAGATAAGGACCGTCCTTGCCTATGAACGATCTGTTATCACGTCACGTGTCCGGAAGGCCTGTTGTCTTCCTTCCAAATAGCACTGCAATGTGTATATATACACACATATAGTGTTTAAATTAAGCTTAAATTAAAGCTGTTCTTTTGGGGTTTGGCGCTGTAGCCTCCTGGCACAGTTAATGCCAAAGTGCCACTTTCATAACCCCAAAAACGAGGACATGCCACGCCCAACAGGAGAACATCATAGGGGCGGAGGGGGGTGTTGTGCACGATGCTAGAACAGAATTAAAATCATAATTTAACCGATGTAACACATCAATGATGCTTTACTCTCCTTACTGGGTGGAATGGATGACGTTTGGGAGTCAGACGGGAGCTTACTAACTGACTAGCATTTAGAGGGCCGACCTATGGTCAGCTGGTAGGCAAGCAATGTCACATGACCTTGTTAAAACATGAAATGCAAGACATGTGTTTTGACACGGATGTGAGCCAATGGCACACACTATATTGTTGGCGAGTGAACTTTTCAAAGTCATCCAAAACAGACGACCAATAGACATCTGTCCAGGTACTTCTAGTGGCCGCCCTAGTTCATGCTAGCCGTCTTCCACTCTACTAGCTAACTTAGCTTAGCTAATAAGATCCAAACACCCCGGTACAGGTTAACTGTGTTGGTCTGGTACAAGTAAACCTGAGGAAAACTTATAACAGCGAGAGCAGAGTGAACTGAACAGTGTGGGAGGGACAGAAAGCGTAAATCTAACCTGTTCTGTAGTATTTAAAGCTAACTGCTAGGCTAGGCTAATGCCAGTGTACACAGAAACTGATGCTTAAAAACACCAGTTTAAAGGGTAAAGACTTATATCTGAGATCACAATAGAATTGCCCTGTGGTGCTTTGAGCGGTTCCCCCTTCGTAGGACATTGTTTGAGCAGCTACTAAAACCCCAGTTTGTGCTGCACCTGTAGCTGGCTAACTCTGTTAAAATTAGAGGAGCACAGGCTGGGGTTTTAGTAGCTGCTCAAACAATGTGTGCTTAGAGGATGAAGAATATGAGAGACCGTTTTGGCATGACAGACGGAATCAAATGAGTGTATGTGTAGGGACTAGCCTGTTAGCAGCTAGCTACTCTCTTGTGTAGCTTCCTTTTATATTTCCAGGTCCGGATTTGGCAGCACAGCAGATGGAAGAAGAGACTAACAGCTCTCATGAGTCCGCACCAGTGCTGACCGGCCCAGTACGACCCTGAGAAACATTTGGCTCCATGTTGGACAGGAGACCTCTGCTTTAAAATAGGCCTTATGAAAAATCTTCCCATCAAATGTTTACTAAAGGAAACGTGGGAACATTCCCAGTGATTTTGAATACTGTACTGATTAACGAAAGTCGCCGGTTCGGTACCTTAAACACCCTCGTACCTGTGTCAGCTGACCCACAGCATGTTCAATCTGACTCTAGCTTTATTCCTGTGGGTGACCTGCGCCGCTCTTTAACCGTGATCAATCCGGCCCGGCCGTGGTGGCCGTGATGAATCTGGTACAGCTCGGCGGATGAAGTTCATTAATAATTGGAATGTTGCAGAGTGTGAAGTAATGAATACTAATTATTCCTTTCATGTCTGACGGAGGAGCACGAGCCAATCCATCAGCTAGGACTTTAATTTGGTGGAGTAATGGTTCTATCAATAGTACATTAATTCCGTCTTGTGAAGATATAGAGTTGAACGGGGCCCAGGCCCTGGTGGAGGAGCTCCGGCGTTCGGCCCGGCGCCGCTGGCTGACAGGCGTGGGGGGGTGGTAATTAGGGAAAAATGAAAAGCCACCAGGTCTAGCTAGCCAGACCAGATTTAATTGAAATGCAGATTGGGATAAATATTGGCTGCTGGGGAATATGATCTTCCAGCTTTTATTTAATGCTGCGGTGCCTACAGACTACATTCGTCACCGATTTCTATTTGGGTCCAATTACAGCGCTGGTGGAGCGCAGATACACAGCTCCCTGTAAACGGGGATGCTGTATGCTGCTCTGGTTTTTCTGGATGGAATGATATTTTGGATTATTTAATACTCGTCAAAGAGAATAAACATTAACTAGTCAGCACACATGCACACACACACACCACACACCACCGTCAGCACACACACACACCACAGTCAGCACACACACACACCACAGTCAGCACAAACACACACACCACAGTCAGCACACACACGCACACACACACACCACAGTCAGCACAAACACACACACCACAGTCAGCACACACACGCACACACCACAGTCAGCACACACACACCACAGTCAGCACACACACACACACACCACACACCACAGTCAGCACACACACACACACACACCACAGTCAGCACACACACACACCACAGTCAGCACACACATCACACACACCACACACAGCACACACACACACCACAGTCAGCACACACACACCACAGTCAGCACACCACACACCACAGTCAGCACACACACACACACACACACACACACACCACAGTCAGCACACACACACACACACCATGGTTAGCACACACACACCACAGTCAGCACACACACACCACAGTCAGCACACACACACCATGGTTAGCACACACACACCACAGTCAGCACACACACACCACAGTCAGCACACACACACCATGGTCAGCATACACACACCACAGTCAGCACACCACACACCACAGTCAGCACACACACACACCACAGTCAGCACGCACACATACTACAGACATCACACCATACACCAGTCACTACATTACAGTTAGAACATGACACACCGGTCAGCACACACACCTCACAATCTTTTTCACACATGCCAGGTAGTGTTGATCATTTCTGAGTCAATAAATAGAATTAATACATTTTCATATCACCATTTACACAGCACCATATACGAGATACACTTCACAGTAACTAAAATTAAACTTCTCCTCGTCTACTTACAGACAGAAACAACAGTAATATGGATCTGCACTTTCCACAACCTGATGATTTCTTCAATTGTTTCAGAAGCTACAGGTTAAAAATAACCCACATTAAACCACAGTGCGCTTTTGTTATTGCTGTTTGAGGCTCGGCATTGTCCTGTCACTGCTGAGGCCGAATCAGCACATATATACTTCATAAAGCTTTATTCTGACAGCACCTGCTGCCTCAGCTCAGAGGGTGTTTCAGAAAAGACCTGCTGTCCCGGCCTTGCACGCCGCTCTCCGACTAAACCTTCTGTCCGCTTTCTGTCCGGGGTCCCTTCAGTGTAAAGGGACGCTGATCAGTCACTTCAGAAGAGCTGCTCCATATTCAGCTCGCACAAAGAATATGAGCAAACAAACGCGCATCTATCACCCGCCCTGAAAGCAAAATCAATACAGCTGCCTCCAGCGTGATTCAGCTCACGCAGCTCCAATTCATCTACAATTTAAACAGTAAGCTATCATATTGTACTAACTCACAGCTGACGATCGACTGGGGCTGTTTAACACTTTCCCCACCAACAGAAACTCCCGGCAAAATTGGCTCTGATGGGCGGCAAATGCCTTTTAGAGGAAAACCAATGAAGCGGTTCAAACTGTGGCACAGCAACGATTTAAACACTGGAGTATTCACACCCTGCATATTTACAAGACTCTGATCTTAATCTCAATATATAAATAAACTATACCCCCTAACCCTAACCCCTACATTTACACTAACCCCTACATTTACACTAAACCCTAACCCCTACATTTACACTAAACCCCCTAACCCCTACATTTACACTAAACCCCCTAACCCCTACATTTACACTAAACCCCCTAACCCCTACATTTACACTAAACTCTAACCCCTACATTTACACTAAACCCTAACCCCTACATTTACACTAAACCCCCTAACCCCTACATTTACACTAAACCCCCTAACCCCTACATTTACACTAAACCTCCTAACCCCTACATTTTCACTAAAAACTAACCCCTACATTTACACTAAACCCTAACCCCTACATTTACACTAAACCCCCTAACCCCTACATATACACTAAACCCCCTAACCCCTACATTTACACTAAACCCCCTAACCCCTACATTTACACTAAACTCTAACCCCTACATTTACACTAAACCCTAACCCCTACATTTACACTAACCCCCTAACCCCTACATTTACACTAAACCCCCTAACCCCTACATTTACACTAAACCCCTAACCCCTACATTTACACTAAACCCCTAACCCCTACATTTACACTAAACCCTAACCCCTACATTTACACTAAACTTTAACCCCTACATTTACACTAAACCCCCTAACCCCTACATTTACACTAAACCCCTAACCCCTGCATTTACACTAAAACCCCTAACCCCTACATTTACACTAAACTCTAACCCCTACATTTACACTAAACCCCCTAACCCCTAAATATACACTAAACCCCCTAACCCCTACATTTACACTAAACCCCCTAACCCCTACATTTACACTAAACCTCCTAACCCCTACATTTACACTAAACTCTAACCCCTACATTTACACTAAACCCTAACCCCTACATATACACTAAACCCCCTAACCCCTACATTTACACTAAACTCTAACCCCTACATTTACACTAAAACCCCTAACCCCTACATTCACACTAAACCCTAACCCCTACATTTACACTAAACCCCCTAACCCCTACATTCACACTAAACCCTAACCCCTACATTCACACTAAACCCCCTAACCCCTACATTTACACTAAACCCCTAACCCCTACACTTACACTAAACCCCTAACCCCTACATTTACACTAAACCCTAACCCCTACATTTACACTAAACCCCTAACCCCTACATTTACACTAAACCCCTAACCCCTACATTTACACTAAACCCTAACCCCTACATTTACACTAAACTTTAACCCCTACATTTACACTAAACCCCCTAACCCCTACATTTACACTAAACCCCTAACCCCTGCATTTACACTAAACCCTAACCCCTACATTTACACTAAACCCCCTAACCCCTACATTTACACTAAACTCTAACCCCTACATTTACACTAAACCCCCTAACCCCTACATTTACACTAAACCCCTAACCCCTACATTTACACTAAACCCCTAACCCCTACATTTACACTAAACTCTAACCCCTACATTTACACTAAACCCCCTAACCCCTACATTTACACTAAACTCTAACCCCTACATTTACACTAAACCCCTAACCCCTACATTTACACTAAACCCTAACCCCTACATTTACACTAAACCCCCTAACCCCTACATTTACACTAAACCCTAACCCCTACATTTACACTAAACCCTAATCCCTACATTTACACTAAACCCCCTAACCCCTACATTTACACTAAACTCTCAGATTTAATAGAATTTATGACATTAAAATTAGAACAGAGTTGCATTCCACAGATATTTAGCTGAATGTTAATAAACTGATTGAAGGTGTGCAGTCCTTGCCTTCCTCTGCTCGTTGTGTTCCTGGTCAGTAGATGCTCCAGGACTGTATCCACTCTCTCTTCCACGTTCTCAATCAGCACAGCTCCACCACAGGCCAGCGCTTCCTCAATCACATCCACATACCTGAAAAACCATATAGTTGTCAATCAAACAGTCTGATTCCTGCACTTCCTGTGTGTTAGACCCACCCTTCCCATCAGAATTTACAGTATGTAAAAGTGTTTCACGTCTTGTAAATTTTTCGTTAATTTGTTTGGAACTTGGCCACTGTATGAAATGCTCCAATTAAGAGAAACTTAGAGAGTCAGAGCTGTTCACAGTGGTGGTGAAGGTAACCCCCCCTCTAAAAGCTCCCTCACAGGAAGTTCCTACATGAGGTGGTTCTGAATACGCTACCTGATGTCTGAGACGCTGTTTATGATAGTGTGGAGAAGATCTCAGCCTTAAACTCCATTCATGGTGGAGGGATACATGCTGCAGGGCGCTGTGAGGTCAAATAGTCCCCCAAAGGAACTTAGTATTTCCAGGTTTTCCAGATTTTCATCATCAACATTCCATATACACTCAGAAGACATGTCCTGGAAGAAGTGTAGGTTCTCTGGTGGTGTGATGGTGAATAAAGTGTCTATATATGTGTTGTAGACATGGAGACCCCTAGTTCCCATCACCACCACCAGAGTCGCTAAGTTTCTCTATGATCAACTGACTCTGAATGACTCTTTTTACGCCCCTTAGCGAACTTGAAAACTGGTGGAGTTCCCCTTTCAATAACAAACAATGTTAAAGTGTGGCTGTAGGGCGGTGCAAAAAGCCCCTCCTTCTCACCCTTTCTGTCTGTGCTGTAGCACTCTGAGCCCCGGTCCATACAGGTTACGAAGCCACTTGCCGGTCTGTTGCTGGGGGTCCACCAGCAGGGGGCAGCGCTGGCTGTGGGTCAGGATGGCAGCGTTCTCCACAGACAGCCTATCTGCCGGCAGGCCCTGGTTGTGCCAGGCTGCCACGCTGGCCTGGTCAGCCAACAGCAGGACGGGGTCCAGGCCTTCTGTCAGCGGGACGGGGGGCTGGAGGTGTGAGGAAAACACACAGTGATGCTATTCACATCAATGCTCCACTGATTTCAACTTTCAGTCCATACCGCGCTAATATGTGGGGTTCCAATATACGAGAGGACAAATTTAATAAACCCCTCGGATGCAGCAGTATGTATCTAAAGCTCTAATGCTGTCATGTGAAATTATTTTTGAATGGCTAAAACGCATAGAAAGTGCAGATTTTTAACTTTTAATTTACAGCACATCTGTGTTTGTAGATAAGGATGTGTTTTATATTGACTTTGATGAGAAGTTTCTGCTGTGTTTAAAACTGGTCTTGTTTTTGTCCTCTTTCACATCATAGAAAGATAAAATGATCCAAACCTGTCGAATCACAGGCAATCTA
>JAMWET010006480.1:0-106158 GCA_024036415.1 Prochilodus magdalenae
CGAATCGTTCGCGAACGACACAACGCTAGCAGTCAGACAGAGCGGTGAGTAGCCTAGGCCCGTCAGATAAACAGAGCGGGTGTAGCTGCGGATGGTGAGAGACAATGAAAAGAATGATTTACAACATTTTGGTTAAGAATGTTCAGTTCAGGCCTGGTCCTTGCAAGAGTTTCTTCGTTCGGAAATGGTGTTAACTCTGGAGGCTGAATGGCTCCGTGTCAGAGCGTTGGTTATGTCAAGCCCTGGTCCGGAGACCGGCATCAGAGTAATTATAGCCACATACGATCGACTCCGAATCACAGCCTGCACTGACTGTAAGGAGTGTGGGAAGACCATGGCCGGCAGTAGTACGTTTGTGACTGGTTCTAATACATTTAGAATTGAAGCGCTGAAAAAGCACAACGCGTCTATAAAACACATTACATGCCCGACAAATGCGCTGCCCAAGTGTTACCTTTCTTGTAGAATTGTGCTTCAAATAAAAAACTTTATGTTGACCACATTGTTAGTTAATCATTTACAAGTCAATATTGCCTATATGGACAGCGATTTAAAAATGAAAAGAAAAAGTGAACTTGTAAAACTGCAGTTCTGAATGTGATGCAGTTGAAAATTTGGGTGCACCTAACTTTGGTGCTGGTGCACCTAAGAAAAAACGTTAGGTGCACCAGTGCAACCAGTTCAAAAAGTTAGTCTAGAGCCCTGCTACACCACAGACGGATGACAACATACTGCACAACATCATAAAATGAGGATTGAATGGGGCTGCACAGTGCAGTGGTTTGTGCTGCTGCCTCTCAGGACCAGAGTTTCACTCCCCAGTCGGGCAGGAGCGTGGACATGTGTGGGTTTCCTCTAGGTGCTCTGGTTTCCCCCCACAGACGTACAGACAGGAGAGTTGGGGATGCTAAACTGCCCACTAGGTGTGAGTGCGTAAGCATGTGACGGACAAATGACCTGTCAAGAGTGTTTCCAGACTGCTCAGAGGGGGTTTATCCTTCCCCAGATGAGCCTGGTGAAGGTGCAGACTGATCGGCACGCTGAAAGGCCCCAGGCTGGTTAAACGATTCAGGTAACGAGTCCTAGTTAACCTCATTTGCTTGGTACAGCTATAGGAGTGGACACCAATGTACGAATTCTGATTTATGTGTTTGTAGGGTCTATAATTTAAGGCACTGACGGTGTATAACGAGAGAACCGTACCGTTATCACCGTATTCAAACCGAACCGCAAGGCCCAGCAGCCAGTCCACAGACTCCTGCCTTTCCTGGGTGCTGAATGGGCAGCCCACGTCTTGGAGATACTGCAATCAGACAAACAGGACATGGTTCAGTATAAACTCGGCTCTGTGCATGCAGAATCAACACAGACCTGTTTCAGTCACGGGTTTGTGCTAAATAACACAGTACTGAAATAATAACCAAGGATACTGTTGCCATGCAACTTCATTTGACCACATTATTGCTCTTTATATGATGGACAGGTCAATAGAAAGCTAGATCGCTCCATCCCACAGCCGGTGAGTCAGTATTCCTATTTCATGCATGTTAAAAATCTTATAATTTAATATATAATGACATTTAATTATGGTTATATATTGTTATCCGGCTTCTTAGATTCTCCTGCGCCGCTAATAAGACCCACAGTCTTCAAGATATCAACCCTGTTCCAACTCTGAAAAAGGCCGGGTGCCTCCAGGACCAGGGCTAAGAATCACCACTGTAGTCCTTCATCAGTGACCAGTTTCTGACCACACTGCAGCCCTCTGTGTCTGTACACTCCCACCGCCACCACAGAGGCTGTACTGAGAACAGATCACCACCCAAACAGTATCTGGACATCAGCAGCCCTGTGGTCAAAGACTGACCGGTGATAAAAGAAGCAGAGGGTGGGGTGCAGCAATATATATAAATATATATATGGAGGATTAAAAATAACCTTTTCAAAGGACTTAGGCCACTCAGAGCTGGGGATGTTCCTCAGGTTTCCACGGTCCTCGATTTTGTAATGTCTGATCTTTTGATCTTCCAGCCAAACGATGAAATTCCTGAACTCGGTTTCATCTGAGTTGAATGAGCAGGGCAAAACAAAGACACAAGGAAACAGAGATAAAGACACAGAGGTTAATAGACGATCTTAATCTAAGCACATCAGCAGTCTGCTGAAAAACAGCAGGTCTCATCTACTCGGCTCTCCCGATATGAAAAAGATCTAAACTGATGGAAAGTGCTATAGAGAGGAATTTATTCATTTGTACCGAATTTTTAATTTCTGAAGTGGCAAAGGAAAGTCATGGGGTCCGGTGTGTTCCATGTATCTCCACTGGAGTGATTTGTTTTCAATTAGGCAGAAATTCCTCTCCAAAAATTCCTACAGGATTTTATTTTTAAATGTAGACACTCTTTTTAAAATTATACTGAAAGTATATTAATGATTAGCTGTGGCCCCAAATAATTATATTACATATTAATTTGAGGCCACAAATTAATATATTAAACACTTATATTATTGATTTGTGGCTAAATCAATATACCTAGGCCACACAATACTTTATTGAGCCCACATATTCATATTGTACTGCAACAAATGAATATACCAAGCCCACAGATTAATACACTGGGGCACTAATTATTATACTGGGGCCACAAATGAAAACTTTGAAACCACAAATGTGGGTATACATATACATATTAAGGCTACAAATAAATATATATAAAAATTATACTGGAAGTATAAATGTACATCACATACACCTGCACACATAGGCTGGAGCTAATGCATATATGTTCTATATTACATACACATATCTGGTGTTTAGTGTGTGAGTGTGTGTGTGTGTGTGTGTGTGTGTATATATGTATATGTATGTATTTGAGTATTGCTAAGAACTAACTTTCACCTGCATAAATGATGTGACAATAAATGTGACTTGATTGAGTTTGAAACATTTTGATACACAAGCCTAATATATAATAATAATAATAATAATAATTATTATTATTATTATTATTACTATTACTACTATTATTATTGACAGTATTACTACTACTATAGACAGTACTGTTTGGAAAATACTGTATTATAAAACACATCAGTTTCTTATACTGTTATTGTAGATTTTTCCATTTCTGCTGTCTGGCCTGTAATCCCAGAGCTCCACGTGCAGTGAAATACATGATTACAGGGATTTAAGGTAAATTAATATCCCATAACAATCATTAAAGTTCAGATAGTAATCTAACAGTGTGCTCGTTCTGAGATTCAGGTTTCTCCTTTCCACTGCAGACGGTTTTGTCCACGTTCATATCCGTTTCCTTTATTCCACCTGAAAGTCTCACCTTTACAGTCGAAGCCCGCGGGGTTGTGATAATCTAGAGCCGTGAGCTTCCTACGGAACATGCTGATTCCTCAGAACAGTACGCTTCAAGGAAACCGAATTTATTTCAAAACCGTAAAGAAGGCTGAAGCTGCTTCACAAGCTCTAGGGAACCCGACTTCCGGCAGGCATGGACTGTGTTTCTTCAAAATAAAAGTCCGTCCAGACGAGGTTTCGTAAAAGTGAAAGAAGATCACTTTTATTTATTGTTTATTGGTCATCGAATAATCTCCGTGGTGTAAATAAACAAAAACCGAACTTAGTAATAATGATAATAACATTTGTGTTTTTGCTAAATCAATCAAATCAGACCAATCATACGCCACTTCCGCAAAGGATGTGACGTCGTTCTTTCGCGTGCCCATGTGCTATTGCTTTCTGCTGCCCATATGGGTGGAAAAAATGAGGATCTGTCCTCAAAACATTTAACAAAGTGAACGAAGTATATTTTAAATGTTTACCTACACATTTCTCCTCAAAGATTTAGAAGGATATAAATACTGTATTAACTGCTCTCTTCGTACTTTCCTGAGAATGTGTTTTGGTACTGCCATTACTTTCGTGACTTCAGAAAAGATTTCGGTTCTCTTATTATATAGAACATTTATAAAAACTTCTCTCTTCGTTCTGAAGATGTGGTTTAGTTTTTACAAAACCAAAAGTTACAAAACCAAACCAGAGTTCCTCTAACAAGACAGACCAGTGCTGTATAATTAATTTTATTCACGAATGAAGTAACGTAGTGATTAGCTATGGGCCCAAATAATTATATTACATATTAATCTGAGGCCACAAATTAATATATTAAACACTTATATTATTGATTTGTGGCTAAATCAATATACCTAGGCCACACAATACTATATTGAGCCCACAAATTCATATAGTACTGCAACAAATGAATATACCAAGCCCACAGATTAATACATTGGGGCACTAATTATAATACTGGGGCCACAAATGAAAACTTTGAAGCCACAAATGAACATATTAACGCTACAAATAAATATATATCAACTAATTAACATACAGACGACACAATTTAAAATTATGTGGCCACATTATATTAAGCCCACAAATCAGTATATTGGGGCACTAGTTATTATATCGAGGGCACAAATTAATATCCTGAGGCCACAAGTTCCAGCCCAGGTAACTACTATTGACTGCAGCCGGCGGGAGCGCCGCGTGCTGTTTCCCTCCGCGCCTGTAGGTGGCGCTGCTGCGGACTCGCCGCCTCTCAGCGCTGCGTTGGTGTTGAATGGAGACCAAATGCTGCAATTTAACTTTAGCTGCGGTTTTATAAGGACTAAAGTTGCAAATAACGTCCGAGGAGCCTTCGCACGCAATTAATTTAACACCGATTAGAGATTGCTCGGTGGGGTTTTCTGATTCGCCCGAGGAAGCGCGCTCCGGGTTCGATGCTCACTTTGTTCTGCTAGTAGGTTTAGCCTGTCGGCTAACGAGGCTGCGCTAGCTCTTCTGTCCCTCAGCGAGCTGAGATAAACAGACAGCTCACGCGCTCATCTTTAAATTAGCACCTTTGGGAAGCTGAGCCGGGCTGTAGTTATGATTTCTCCACCTTGTCGGTTTAAATAAATTGGCTTATGCAGCTTTAACATGGCGGAACACGAAGTGCAGGTAAGGAGAGATGCTAACATGTTTTTGGCTTTTCTTGTTCTTCATCTTTGCTTATTTTTAATAGCAGTATTATTAATAATAACGAGCTTCCCAAGATGTTAGCATGAGAGTCAGCCAGGGACAGCAGATATCTGACCGAAGGAGCAGGGAAACGGCCGGGAAAGGAGGAGTAGGAAGTCAAACTGAGCGGGTAAAGGCGTCATTAGCTAATCAGCAGCTAAACAAAGAAGTAAGGCACCGAGTGAGGAGACCACACCGGGCTGCTCACCTGCACCTCACAGGATCCTAAAGGCTGAACGGTTATCCAGGAAAAGTGGGAAAGGCGGGAATTTTGGCGCCCCGTTCACATGTGTGGGTGGAAAGAGTAAGAGGGTCCAGGGAATATCAACGACAGCAGAGAAGTAATAGGAGTCATATACCTTAACCCTGTTCATATCTACACTGTAGATCCATATCTGACTAGACTGTATATGTAGTGTCTATATTGTAGTTATATTCAGATATACTACTGTTTATATACCCTCTGTTTACTGTTATTAAACTTTATATATACGTATATCTAGCACACAAAACATGATATAGTCATATAGATATGTGTGTATATATATATATATATATATATATATATATATATATATATATATATATATATATATATATATAGAATACAGAGTATCTAAAAAATGAGCTCTAAGAACATATAGGTTGTGTGTGTATGTATGTATGTATGTATGTGTATATATGTATGTATGTGAGAGAGAGAAAATATATATATACACACGCACACATGTATTTATACTAACCCTAACCCTATGTCCCCTCGTGATGATAATACACACGTAACGTATAGTGTAAACTTAACACTGTAGCTGTAAACACTGGAATTTGATAGTGTGTGATTATAATAATCTGTGAGATAATTGGACAAATTTGCAGCATTAAAAATTGAGATGTGAGTTGAAATAATATGTATTAATGCTGTGTAGAGTTCTGATGTGCATAGGTTGAGAAGTTTTTGGGCCTATGGAGGACCACATGAGTACTGAATGTGTGTATACATGACGTACTTGGGTTTGATTTGTTTTTATTTGAAA
Organism: Prochilodus magdalenae; assembly: GCA_024036415.1. NCBI lineage: Eukaryota > Metazoa > Chordata > Actinopteri > Characiformes > Prochilodontidae > Prochilodus > Prochilodus magdalenae. The sequence continues at coordinate 6,112 of JAMWET010006480.1, forward strand.
ATTTTAGTCAAGTTTTGAACCAGAACTGTGTAGCGCAGACAGAGGTAGAGTTTCAAATAGATCTAAATTCAGATCTCAGAAATGTATCTGTCGTACACACAAGCAGGTGCACTGTACAGTGAACTCCCTACTTTGCACCTCCTGGACTACAAGGTACTAACACACAGCTTAAATACCAGGTACTAAATCAAGAAAGGTCTTTGATCTTCAGCTCCTATGCCTATAAGGGTTGGTAGTTGTAATCTCGGAGCCTGTCTAGAGCAAGGGCTCTATTGTACAGTGTTGAAGCTTGGAAGTCCAAAAGACTTAGGATCAGAACAGGTAGACAGACTGTGTAAAAAATGACAATATGCAGACAAACAGTGACTCAGTTAAAGAAAAAAACTGTTATAATCTGTTTATATATTATATATAAACATTTTAACTCTTTATTTAAATTTAATAGGTTTCTAATACATTTTCTAATCAAATATAGCAATAAAATGTGTGTATGTGTGTGTGTGTGTGTGTGTGTGTGTGTGTGTATATATGTGTGTGTATATATATATATATGTATGTATGTATGTATGTGTGTGGTTATTGTGTATGTGTGTGGTTATTGTGTGTATGTGTGTGGTTATTGTGTGTATGTGTGTGGCTATTGTGTGTGTGTGTGTGTGTGTGTATGTGTGTGGCTATTGTGTGTGTGTGTGTGTATGTGTGTGGCTAGTGTGTGTGTGTGTGTGTGTGTGTGTGTGTGTGTGTGTGTGTGTGTGTGTGTGTGTGTGTGTGTGTGTGTGTGTGTGTGTGTGTGTGTGTGTGTGTGTGTGTGTGTGTGTGTGTGGTTATTGTGATACGAGATTACAGTTTAGACCTGTTGACTATTTGTCCTCACACATTGGGAGGCAGTGAGCACCTGTTGCCCAGAAGAGTCAGACCTTAGATCCCCTGTTCAGGAACACTTCAGTCGTGTCCGATCGGTTCAGGGGATCGGACCAGCGTCCTTCCCATTCACAAGGCTATGTTCCTCAGTTTTCCTTTCTCCAGGTTTTATACCAAATCCAGATCTCTATCACCGCGGCCGGATTTCAGCCTGTCCTGTCGATTTTACAACACGACGACTTAACCAGAGACACCGCGACCTGCCTTAACATCTCTGCTGCCTCTTTAATTTCAGAGTGCTGTCTCATTGGCGGAGGACAGTTGCAAAGAAGAGGAGCAGCCACCAGGTACAGACCAAGGTTTAGATTATTAGTGTGTTTTCTGTATGAATTATTAAACACGGACCGTCTGGGGTCTCTTTATCTGAAGGGGCTGCTTATTTGCTCCAGTTATACCTTAATTGAACCTTCAATTTAAATAGTTAAGGCATTAAAAACCATAACGACAGCAAAGGTACCATGACAACAGTAAAAGGAGGAGACAAACGGTGAAACGAAAGATGGAAAAACTACTTAACGCCATAAAACAACCCCCAAAACATACCCAACCACAGCAGTCACATGCTGGACCTTAAATAATTTGAAGACAGAAGACCAGGTGGATACCCCCCTCGTCAGGTCTTATCTCCGTACCTGACTGACCCAACACCCACCATTACAGACCTCCAGCGAGCAGTGGTGTCCTCCATGAGTCCTCCTGTTAGTGCAGCACCATTGGCAGACGGCTGCACCACGCAGGACTACATGCACACAGACCGTTACCACGACTGTCCTTAACACCACGTCACCGTCACCAAAGACTGCAGTGGTGTCGTACCAGACTGTCATGGAGTGACTCAGAATGGCAGCGGGTCATCTTCAGTGACGAGTCCCGCTTTAGTCCTGGTGGAGACGCCCAACGAATCCGTGTGTGGAGGCACCGTGGTCAGCACCAAGATGAACGGTTTGTTGTCGCACGTCCAGAAGGCCTGGTGTCCCTCCACCTCCACCCCTACCGCACCATCTGCAGGAACTGTGTGAGGATGTTCAAGCTGCATGGGATGGATTATCACAGGACTCCATTAGGAACCTCTACAGCTCCATACAGAGACGTCTGGCGTGTTGGGTTAGCGAACGCGGCGGCCCGACGCCATACTGAGAGACAGACTTCTGTATGTGTAGCTTTTAGTAATTTTAGTAATGTTTGGTATTGTAATATTGTAGTATAATAAAAAGTAGAAAAAACTGCGTATCACCTTCATGAACCGAACTCCTGTTCATTAAAGGCTTAGTGTGTTATCAGTGTGATCCTGATGGCTCCTCTCCACGTAAAGCGGTTTGCTCTAATGAGGCGGGGCTAGTTCATCTTAGCGCTCCTATTAATTCTGGATGTGTGTTTTGGGGCCCTTCCAGGTGCTGAGATGGAAAAGTCCGGCGAGGGTTCTCTAAAGTCCGTGGCCAATTTGCCTGCGGAATCCAGCAGTTCGTCTGAGCGGCCCCGGCGCGACGGTGAGGAAGATGATTTGGATGGGTTTCCTGTTTTTGGTGCTGATGAAGACGACTGGGACAGCAGCTCCAGTCAGAAGGGCCGCCAGAGTGAGGAGCAAGACGAGGGGGGCGGTCAGAAGAGGAAAGCCGCGGAGCAGAGCGGTGCTAACGCAGGTAAGTAGCTACATGGCTACTTTTTCTGTTGAACTTTGGAAAACTTGGAATTCCCCTTTCAGAGTAAGACACAGGCACGAGAATAAAGAGAGCAAGGACATGAAGATATGCGGTAGTGTTTGTTTAAAGGCCAAAAAGCAAATTAATGTGGGTTTTTTTTTTGTGTGTGTGTTAATGTATGTGCATTTTCTCTCTGGTTTCTTTCAGATGGCGACGCACAGGAGTCTCGAATGGAGGAGGGCGCCTCGCAGAATGAAACCAGTGTGAGTTTACAGTAAACCCTGAACCTGCAGGATGGGCAGCGGCGGGTGATGAACCTCAGCCTCGTGTTTTAGATAAACTGATTTGTTTGCGTGTGAGCCTGTCTTAGTTCTAGGGCCACACTGAGCCTGTACAGCTTCTCACAGCCACTTCCTTTGTTCATTCAGACACCACTGGGGGTCTTAACATGTCCAGGTCCAGACCTCTAGTGACCAGCTGGGTTCTGTGTTCCCTGTTCTTTGAGATGAAAAAGATTGCTCAGTTGTCATTCTAGCTCTTTCCTGGTGATGAGAAAGGGAAGGGAAGAGGAGAGGAGAGTCTGCAGCTGATATGCATAAGTGTTTATACGCTGTGGAAAGTGGGACTAGAGCCACCTGGATCAGCATTACAGAGACCTAGAACACTTGTTGGTGGTTCTAAGTTCAGTGTAAAAAAACAAAAACATATATATATATATATATATATATATATATATATGTATTTATTTATTTATTTTTTTATTATTTATTTATTTATTTAAAATCTGTTAACCCGTCAAACGTGTTTATAACCAAATATCTCCATACACTGATATGAACTTGATATCACTCTGCATCCCTAATCTGTCGGCTTCTATGGCCATGACGTACTGACCTTCATATCCGGGTTCTAGCCTCTACCGTGCTGGACGAGGCTGACAGTGTTTGACAGTGTTTTAATCAGGATCCATAAACCTCCTCAGTTATCATTCTAGATCTTTCCATGTGATGATGAAGAGAAGAGGAAGGTCTGCAGGATCTTCCACCAATCAAGAAACACAGTTCACTGCCTTTGGGCTCTAACGTTAGCCAGCTAGCTAACAAGCTTAGCTAACATTAGCACTCTAGTACCGCACCGTTTGTGGATCTCCTTGTCTGTGGGTTTTATAGGGTGTTTCTTGCTATGAGCCCACATCTTCATACCCCACTGGTCACGTGGCCTATGTGCTGCGCAGCTATAGCAGAGATGACAGCTACAGCAGACGAAGACGGCTAGCTAGCTGTCTAAGGTGAAAATAAGGCCGGCTGGTTAGCTGTATTTCTGCCAGCTCGTCTGCCTGAAAAGCCTGTCCACTGTGAGACAGATGCGTGCTAAGGTTAGCTAGGCTTACTAGCTAGCTGGCTAACATTAGAGCCCACTGGTAGTGAACTGTGTGTGTTTATTGGTGTAAGAACCTGCATACCCTCCTCTTCTCTTCTCTTTGTTATCGCAAGGAAAGATCTAGAATGATAACTGAGGAGGTTTATGGATCCTGATCTATTCAAACACTGTGAGCCAGCACAGGCTAGAACCCATATGTGAAGGTCAGCACGTCGTGGCTTTAGAAGATGATGGGGATGAGGATTAGGGATGCAGAGTGATATCAAGTCCATACCAGTATATGGAGATATTTGGTTTTAAGCACGTCCGGCGGGCTAATAGATTTTATGATATTTCAAATTGATATATAATGACATATATTCATGTTTCCTGAACTTAGAACCACCAATAAGTGCTCTGGTTCTCTGAAATGCTGATCGAGGGGGATCTAGTCCCACTTTCCACAGCGTATAAACACTTCTGTATTCCCACCAGCAGATAGGCACATGAGAAGTATTACTGTTGATGTAATGATGCAGTGATTACAAAATCCAGGACTGGGAAGTGGATTCAAAGTCCATATGAGTTCCGGATGTGTCGCACCAAGTCCAAAAGTCTCTCGGATTTTTGTTTCCCGTGTTATCTCAGGTGCGGTGCCGCTGCACTGAATGTTGACACTGAACTAGCGTGTTTACGCACACTCAGAAATCTGCGGCTCTCTGGCTATTCAAGGGGCCATGTAAACATTCCACTCCTGGATTTCCTGGATTAGACTAAGGCCTGGAAATCAGACTGAGAAATCTGATAGGAAGAGCATGATATTAGCCCTGTACATGACCTGATCCACTCACACCAGCCCAACACGCACTAACGCACCACCACCACGTCAGTGTCACTGCAGTGCTGAGAATGATCCACCACCCACATCGTATCTGCTCTGGGGGGGTCCTGTGGGGGTCCTGACCATTGAAGAACAGGGTAATACAGTATACAGAGAAACAGATGGACTACAGTCTGGACCTGTACACCTACAGAGTGTCCTGTATGGTCAGTGGAGCTGATGAGATGGACTGTGCTGTGTACGTGTGTGTATATTAATCATGAACCTGTGTAGATGTGTTCCGTTTGTAAAGCGGATCTATGTTCTGATCAGTGTTCAGATGTTAAGTTCTTCATTTCCTTCTTTCTGTCCTGCAGACGTCGTCACAGGAGCCAGGTGGAAGCTCTAGAGAGGAAACCCTGTATTCTCCTATAATGAAAATTAAGGACGAGCCCATAGACGAAGGCTACGATAAAGCCCTGATGCAGCCGTCTGACATCAGCCGTGTTAAAGAGGAGCTCGAGAACGGGGAACACGAGGTGAGGTTATGGAAGCTCTATGAACAGGAGTATGAACGTTAGTGCGTCTTACCGGTGTCAGCTGTTCAGATCTGCTGCCTCGGTGGTGGAGCACGTGGAGGTGTTCTGGAATAACGGTGATTTTCTCCTCTCTGTGTTCATTATCTCAGGTAACGCCTCCTCTAGACGAGCTGAGGATCAGCTCCGTGTTCTCTGTTAGAGGAGCCAGTGATGCCATTGCCGGTAAGTGCACTGAAGCCATTTAAATGTCTATTAATGTATAATAAAAACAGATATTTATTATTATTATTATTATTATTATTATTATTATTATTATTACAGCCTGTTTGTGTACAGGTAGACCACCGAGTCAGAGTTTATCTTGGCGGTCGACACCATCACTGACTCACAGTCTGGCGCAACACCTTCTCTTTCTGTTTGCTTGTTTGTGGACCCAAATAGGACAGTTGCAATAGTTGCATCAGTTCATATAACTAATATTTGCTGGCTGCCGGCTCCTTATTAGTGTGGGAAGTGTCTGCAGCTGATTTCCCTGTTTGGTCCGTTTACTATCAGCACATTAGGATCGGTAAACTGCCTTGATCAGTCTTGATTTTGGGACAGTGATGGTTGTGGCATTGAATGATGTGTAAATATGACAAAAGTCAGAAAAAGGTGTAAAGGTTTTTTGAATATTTTAAATCTATCTGATCTGTCTATCTATTTATCTGCCTTCATTTTGACATGGTACATTTTCAATGCAGCGAGGTATTGAAAAATAAATTAGAATTTACTCTGGTTAACCAAAATGACCCCGGGCAATATGAACAAACTGACCATTGATTCAAAATAAAATAGTTTAAATATAAAATAAAATATTTTAACTAACAGTAATTTAAATATAAATATTAAATATAAAAGTAAATAAAAATAAAATAATTTATTAAGGAGGCAAAAATAAATATCTAAAATATATTATATATTTATAAAATATTTATAAAATAAAAAAGAATAAAATTAAAAATAAACAGGAGGAAAATAATAATAAATTAAAATAAGAATTAAACTATAATATGAAAAAAAATGATGATAAAGCACAAAAAATAACAGATGACAAATGAAAAAATGATAAAGGAAATTATAAACTTAGTTTATATAACTTTACGCCTACGTGATCCTTTATATCTGTGGTTATTTCTTCACTGAAGTGCAAGAAATCATTTCACATGATCCATCAGACTGGAGAAAACGGATCTCTGTGATTTTGAGGGTGACATAGACGGGCTGGTTTGAGTATTTCTATTAGCTGCTGTTGATTTAGAGTACCCCCAAACGGAGCAGAGGAAGAACAGATCTCCAGAGAGCAGTTCTGTGGATAGAAGTGTCTTGTAGATGATTTGTTGTTTGTGTCTTGCTTCTTTTTTTCCTGACCCGAAACAAACGATGTGTATTTATTAATTTTGACTGTAATTTAAACCCACAAAGTAAAATCTGAGCTACAAATTTCTCTGAGCTGAACTCAATACTGAATATCCATATCCAGCGTTAGTTACAGCCCTTCTCTGCCTTCTTCCCAGCAGGTTCTGTTGCAGCCTCACACCCGCCTCCGTTCGTTGCCATGAGCCAGACAACTTCAGCCATTAAAGCCCCACTCATGGTGCTGCCAGCCCAACCGCAGGCTCAGCTCCAGACCAAGCCCTTGGCCCAGATTCAGCTTCAGATCCAGCCTCAGTTTCAATCCCAGCTTCAAACTCAGCTTCAGCCCCAGCTCCAGCTCCAGACTCAGCTGCAGCCTCAACTCCAGCCTCAGCTGCAGGCCCAACTTCAGCCTCAGCTGCAACCCCCTCCACCTCCTGCCTCCATACGGATCTGCTGCTCGGGCTGCTCCAAAGTCCTGCAGAAAGGCCAAACGGCGTTCCAGAGGAAAGGCTCCAACCAGCTCTTCTGCTCCACCGTCTGTCTGACTGGGTTCAACCTGCCTCCAGCCATCAGTATTGCCCCAAAGAAAACGTGCCACCTCTGCCTCAAGTGAGTCGCATGTCTGAATCATCTCCATGCGTGTTTTTCTTTATTTGTTGCTGTACATGGTGATAAACACGCTGCTGTAAAACAGACATGAGCTACGTTAACCCGGCAAGTACCTACAAAACGAGGTTCTGAATTCTCGGTCATACTAGATTAGACTGTAGTCTCATTTGTATTTATAATGTAGCCACGAATTTACATCTTAAAGGTATTGGAAAATAAAGTGGAATCTAGTTAACCCAAACATTACAATAATGCGTAGACAATATTAACAGTCAGAAAAAAAAAAGAAAAAAAAACATTTAAAGAAGATATAAATATTAAATAAAGTGATTTAAAATAAATATGGTTTCATTAAGGAGGCTAAAAAAAAGTCAAAGGTTAAATTAAATAAAAAAAATAAAAAAACATTATAAAAACTAAAAATAAACAGGATTAAAATAAAATAAATAAATGAATAAAATAAGAATAATTAAAAAACAGCCACAATAAAATAAACCTCAAATAATGATGTATTCTAATGTACATTTTCTGTTTATCCTCATCTTTAAGGGTGATCGGAAATCCAAAGGACTTGATAACTGTTCCGGTGGATTCTTCAAACACCCTGAAGGAGTTTTGCAGCCAGGCTTGCCTGACCATCTATAGATCCAGGGTTGAGGGCATTCATGAAGAGGAGATTGTTAGATGCTCCATGTGCAGAAATCCTGGTGAGGTAAGCCCAAAATCTGATTCATAAAACATTGCCGATCTGCTCACTGGCGGGTCGGTCAAGCCGCTGAGTGCTAGAGCTGCAGGATCCGGATATGAAATGCAATTCCCGACAAAGCTGTCAGGCACGCCAGTGAAGATGAGCTCATTGGGCGAACTGAGTCACCTCGTGTTTAAGGTGGTAGTACCTTCAGTCTCCTGCAGGTGGCGCTGTACGAGGACGATGGAGCTATAAATCCCTGTGGGGTGTGAGAGACGGTATCCATAGATTGGGAAGAGGTGCTACAGTGCAGGGAGTGTCTCGTTCCATGTGTGGAAAATGGCTCCAGAGCAGATGTTAATGATTGGCTAAAAGGAGGGACTGCATGTGGGCGTGGCCAAAGACCATAGTGTGAAGGAAGTAGCTGAATCTGCAGGTGTATGGAAGCGTACGGTCATACGGGTCTACCAGCAGTGGATACAATCCCAGTCTACAGGGAATTCTCCTCGGAACTGTGCCAGGGAAGGCCTCCACCAAATCTGGAACAGCTGACCAGTTCTGTGATGTAAGAGTGTCTGAACATTGTTGTGGCTACATCCAGAACCTTGTCCAGTCCATGCCCGATCCAGTTTCAGCTGTTGTTGGTGCTGGTGGAGGTGTTGCATGTTGTTTGGTACGATTCAGTAAAAAGGGAGAGAGAAATGATTCAGATGGAGTTCTCCTCTAATGTGATGTTTACAAGCGGAATAGAAGCAACTTTGTACAGTGACTATTTCCGACTCTGAAAACGGTAATTACTGCTGTCCTTTCTTCCTTTCTGTCCTTCTTTCTATCTTTCATTCAGATCCAGCACGAGGTTAATCATCAGGGTGTCCTTCACCGCCTCTGCAGTGATGAATGTTTTTCCCGTTTCCGCTCGTCCAAGCGGCTTTCCATGAGCTGCTGTGAGAGCTGTGGTACCTGCACCGTCACGGGAAACTATCACCTCGTGCAGGTCGAGGACGCTGTAAAGAAGTTCTGCAGCCCGGTCTGCATCAGCACGTTTAAACAGGTTTGAAGGAAATCCCTCCTTCCTGCTTTGTTTGTTTGTTTATTTTTTCATTTCTTTTTTTTTTATTTCACTGTTTCTCCACCTTGGTCTGTTGTAGTAGTACTACAAGTTTGGGTGTCACCTGATCAGAGACCAATACTGACACCTTTCAGATGAGCTACAATTAAATGAAGCTCATATAAAAGAACCGTACTTAAACCGCTCACTCACGCTAGAACACCACAGGTAGACGTGTGGAACCAGCAAGTGTAGCTTTAGTTCCTCCAGTGGACTCTTTCAGTAATTCAGCAGAAATGGAGTGAGAATGGAGAGGCAAATAAAGAGAGGGAAAACCATCAAGGTGCCAAAAAAGCACACCACCATACGCACAGGTTTGCTAATGCTAGCGTTAGCGCCGCAGCCTCTGTTTAGTTGGAGTAGACCAGTCTAATGGCTGAGGAGAACTGCTGACCTGTGTTTGGAGGTTTAGCACCACACAGAATGATCCAGTCTGCCACCAGTGTTTGACTGTAAGTTATTTATATATATATATATATATATATATATATATTTTAATTTTTTAGAATTGATGTAGTATCACAAAACTTACCACGATATTCAGTATATTTTATATTTGATATTTTATTACACCCTGGGCTATAATAATGTATGATGTATGTTCTGCATTGATATCACAATCTCATGGAGCATTGTTACACTCTAACTGAGTTTTCCTGAGGTTTGATAAGTTGAGGGAAAAAAAAATCCATATCAAAAACTGTAACTACAATAATCATACAGTATTTTCTGGGTTTATTTAATCCCATTTCGACAAACGCTGTAGTCTAATTAAACAGGGCTAATTATGCTCTCCCATCTCGTAATGAGAAGCAGTTGATTAGTCTTCTATACTTACCGAACATCTTTACAGTGTGAGATGATTCACGCTGAATGCTGGCGTATCCGAAACAACATAAAAGCTGCCCACGTATACGGTATTCCGAGGCAGGGAAAGCTGCCAGTCCTGTCCGGATCTGATGTTTGTGCAAGACGCTGCCTGCTGAGGTGTTTGGCTGTGTATGAAGGCAGTGTAGAATGCTCCCTCACCGCCCTGCACATCCCATAATACTCTGTCAGGGCCGATTTGCTGCCTACCAAGGCACCAACTTAGGAGACAGCATAAACAGTGAAAGACCCAAACAGTGTGCATAAAATGTGTTGTGATGATGTTGCTGCTATATTTGACACTCATCATCAACAGACCAACTGCACCCAGAAGGAGGTGTGGGAGTGCAGGTGTGTTGGGAAGGGAGATAAAGGTGACCAAGATCAAGATCTGCCTCTCAGTATGGCGTCGGGCCGCCGTGTTTGCTAACCCAACACGCCAGACGTCTCGGTATGGAGCTGTAGAGGTTCCTGATGGAGTCCTGTGATAATCCATCCCATGCAGCTTGAACATCCTCACACAGTTCCTGCAGATGGTGCGGTAGGGGTGGAGGTGGAGGGACGCCAGGTCTTCTGGATGTGACAACACACCGTCCATCTTGGTGCTGACCACGGTGCCTCCACACACGGATTCGTTGGGCGTCTCCACCAAGACTAAAGCGGGACTCGTCACTGAAGATGACCCGCTGCCATTCTGAGTCACTCCATGACAGTCCGGTACGACACCACTGCAGTCTTTGGTGACGGTGACGTGGTGTTAAGGACAGTCGTGGTAACGGTCTGTGTGCATGTAGTCCTGCGTGGTGCAGCCGTCTGCCAATGGTGCTGCACTAACAGGATGACTCATGGAGGACACCACTGCTCGCTGGAGGTCTGTAACGGTGGCTGTTGGGTCAGTCAGGTACAGGGATAAGACCCGTCCTTGCTCACGTCACATGCGCGCTCGAGTGTGAAACTTGATTCATTAGTATGTCTCACCATGTCAAACCTACATGGTTTGATTCCTTCTGGGTGCGGCTGCTGTTGTCGTCTATGAGTCTTCTTTGTGGTATTTCAGGCTAGATTAGCTCCAGAGTCTGATGCTCTCTTGATTGAACTTGTTAAACTTACTCCACCCTGCAGAAAAGCGGGAAGCGGGTTCACTGCCCCTTCTGTCACGAGTTTAAATCTGTGGACCAGATGCTGGAGGGAACGAACGCGCAGGGCGTCATCGAGTTCTTCTGCTCCTCGAGATGCCTAACCAACAGCCAGGCGTCTCGCACTCTCTCAGGTACATTTACACCTCGCTCCTTATTAGCTCCCTGTGCAGATTGTTGGTGTTACAGTTCTCTTGTATTGTGTTCCACCAGGTTTGAAATGAAACCATGCCTGTGAGGTTCACCGTAGGGTTATGGTACCTACCAGGGGTTTAGATCTCTGACCCCAAAACGATTCAGCCACGAATCTATAGGATGTGATTCAGCATGTCGCAGAATCTCAAATTAATTTGGTCTATTTCTAGTTATTTAAGCACGAATGCGCTGAACAAACGAATGCAGGAGATCCAGAAAAAGACAAATACCACATTAGAGCTCAATTATTTGTTCTCAGTTACGGGTAATGAAAGCTGCTAATCCTACTATCTTATGATTCAAGTGTTATGTAAAATTGTATGTTTGGGAGTAGCCGGGAAATATTATTTATATAAGCTTATTGTAATTGATAACACCATGGCTGCCTTTTCTTTCCACCCATAGTAAAGTAAAGAGTAGGGAAAGGAAAATCCCACTTCCCTATGAATCCTATCTTCCTAATGCTTCATACATGCATTTATGAGGCGTCATATAGGAGACATAACACCTTTTATAAGCCTGTCTTATGTCTCTTAGGCAGTTATGAAGACATGACTCATGCACAAGCATGCAACTTCATAATGTCAGGCTTCATAACAGTTCATAACGCTCATAAGAACACTGATTTATGCCAGGCCACGTATGTACACGTTTAATACTTTTCATTCCTGTACTTTAAGCCTTATGGAGCATTATAGGTGGTCTTTACAGGCTCTAAGACAGGGGTCTTAATCCTCCTCTAGGGCCAGTGTCCAACACAGACGTACCAGTATACGCTCCTATGTTAATGACTGTGCTTTGAGTGGGGGAACCGTCTGTGCTGGACACCGACGCTCCAGGACCGGCGTTGCTCACACCAGTGTGACCCAGTAGGCAGGTCATTAGAAGAAGGGATGCAGATGTAATAACCAGCTCGATGATGAGTAGCCCGAAATGTGTGACCACTCGGAGGGTGGGCTGTTTCCGAGTCTGGTTATATGGATTTGGATGCTCCTGTAACGTCTTGCTGAGGGTAGGAGAGAGAGAGAGAGAGAAGCGGCCGTGAGTGGGATCGCTGTGCAGACAGGGTTTGTGGTAGATGTCTGGCTGGGCGGTCGGATACTGATGATGTGCTGGGCCACCTTAACAATCCTCTAGAGGGCTTTCCGATCATGTGCAGTTACTACACCGCCCAACACCTTTTGAATTCGTTTAGATAATGATGCAGATAAATACAGCTTTTTTAGATAGATAGATAGATAGATAGATAGATAGATAGATAGATGTTATAGTGCGTTGTAACACCTGACATTATAAAGATGCATACTCTTGGTTCATAAAGTGTTATGTATGTAATCATACTGGTTGCTAATAATACCAGAAAGCTTGTGGTTGATTATAAGGTGTTATACATGCTTTATAACACCTTTTGAATGCATTTAGATTGATGCGGATAAATACCGCTTTTTTGCATATTATGATTGACTTGCTTTCATTTTAACACATCATAGAAAAATTTAACCTTATTGACCACACTGAAAAGATTTCTCTTAATTATAATCGTAATTATAAACAGAATATTTAAGCTAATTAACTCGCCTGTGTACTTTCACGACCACTTGGACAGATTATAACAGATTTTCTGAATATCAAGCCAAAAATATCTAGCTTGTCATCATCAGTTGTGGGATTTCGACCGCCATTAGTCAGCTGGAAAACCAGCAGCTGCACATAAACCGATTCCCACCTGTGGAGCACACTGCCCAGAGTGGTGGGCAGCCCCTGTCTACGGTGCCCGGGGAGCTGTTGGGTGCCTTCATCAAGGCCCTTCAGTCACTTTCTGTAGAACCGATGACCTTCCAGTCACAAGTCTGGCTCTGTGACCTCCAGCCCATGACTGTCCGCCATGTTTAGCAGTGTATCCATATGTTTTTGGGGCTACTGTATGTCTACTGTATGCTAATTCCCATCATGCTTTTCACTCAGGTGCCTCGTTCCCGTGCACAAACTGCCAGAAGTTGGCGATTCCTCAGTATCACCTGGCTATGCCCGATGGGTCCATCCGCAACTTCTGCTCGTACGATTGTGTTTGCAGATTCCAGGTACTTCACATCAAACGCGTCGGCGTCCTCTGTACAGCCAGGCACCTTCGAGTCAAACGCTCTTATCCGCACAGAACCGCCCGTGTCCTACTCTCTTCGTAATTAGGTTTATTATTTTTCTCTATGAGGTTAAATTATAAGGAGTGTGGTTTGATGCAGCAGACATGGCTGCACGTCTTTTATTCCTTAATAAAACAGGATGCTTTTATTCCTGCGACGGGGAGATTAGCGTGGCTGGTGTGTAATTTTTGCCTCTTTCAGGCTGAAACAGCTCGACTAGTTGGAAATATCGTCGCTGTCCGTAATAATCAAGTATCTCCAAAACGGCGAGTCCAGGAACATAATTTACTTGTAGTGCAAGTCAGTAGAACCAGACTTTTCACCAAGCAGAATTGGGCCGTCTCTGTTGGTTCGTTCATCCTGAAAGTTTTACAGAGTGGAAACAGGAGCTGCTGTGTTCAAATGATGCCTAAGTCAAAGTAAAAATCAGCAAAAGAAATGGAGATGCTTTTCTCTGTGACATCACAGTTTTTACAGCAGAGTTTCCATATAAGGTCTGTATTTCCTGTATGGAGTGAATGTTAAGTCGTGATACAGAAACATTGTTATATACAGCCACATATAAGAGCACGGCCTAGAAATCCCAAGCCAGGCAACAATGCGATGACAGTTTTGACAGAAATTATCAGAATCCCATTACAAAAATTAAAAGTGCTTGGGAACAATAACTGGGTACTGTATTTACAGAGCACTGGTGGGACAAAGCCATAAACAAAATACGTTCAAGTTCTTTCTGTGCAAGACTTCAGCTGATTCAATTTAAGGTACTGCATAGAGTTCAAGTCTCTGCTCTCTAAATTCTTCCCAAACGCTGTCATTGATGCGTGTGATAAATGCGGTGCCCCTCCATGTAATTTAAGTCACATGTTCTTTTTTTGTCCCTCCCTATCTAAATTTTGGTTTGAATATTTTGAAATTATGACAAAGGTTTTGGACACCAACATTATTAAGAACCCTTTAATCGCAATATTTGGCTTTTCTACTGATCCACCCTTACTTAATAAAACCCAATCAGATATACTGGCATTTACATCTGTTAGCAAGACGTCGTATATTGCTACTATGGAAGTCTTCGAAGTCCCCTTCTATTTCAAGGTGGCTCCAAGATGTTATACACTTTCTTACTATGGATAAGATAAGATCTACTTTGAAAGGCAATACTGCAGCATTTTATTCAAATGGAATCCATTTCTTAAATATTTTAACTTACTCCAAACCATGCCAGCCGACTAAGGGATATTACTTTTTTTTTTTTTTTTTTTGGGTTATTATTTATTTATTTATTTAACATGTGTTTAGATTTGGGGGGGGGAAAAATTGAGGGACTACTTGGATATGTTAAATTACTGGAGGTAACTGTGCCTTTATTCCTCAATAAAACATTTTGGGGAAAAAAAAAGAAATTATCAGAATCCCAATCTGTGATAATATTGCTACATGGACAGAACGCAATGTGTGTTGTAGGATGTTAAAGCCTTTTCAGACAGTAATGCCATAAGAAAGGGGTCTACAGTACAAATATAGGTAACATAAGTGCCGGCTCAGCAAACTAATACCTATAATCTATAAATAATACAGTCTACTATACACAAATCTGTCTTAATATTTTTTTGGTTTGTAGGAGAAGCTACAAAGGTCGCCAACCCAGATGAATGGTGGCGCCACAGTTGCTCAGAACACCACCCCAAATACCGCCACTCGTGGACCCCAGTATTCCAACGTGGCCTCTCGTCCGGCTGTGCCCCCTCATCATGCTCCTAACCCGTCTGCTCCCTACATGACCAGCTCAAGCCAGAATGCTCCATCTTTTGTGCCTACCTCAAACCAGAACCCCATTCCACCGTATGTGCCAGCATCCGGACTGGCAACCTCACAGGACAACCAGGATCAGCAGCCAGATGCTCCAACCTCGGCACCAGGCAGCATCAGGCTGACCTGCAAACAGTGCCAGAAGCAGTTCCGCTCCAAACCTGAGGTTCTGCAGTATAAGGTAGAACTTCAAGTGTATATGGAAAATCTAGTCAGTGTTAGTGTACTGTAAGTAGTTTGTTGCTGGACAGAGCTTGGTTCTAGCTAATGGAACCGGTTCTCCTTCAGTGTTCTGTGCTGATGATGTGAATAGACGTCAGGGTCAGACTAATGAATGAGCTTCTGTTAAAGACTGGTGGACTGAGAGACGCTAGAGTCTCTTTATCTACACTGAGCTGATGAGTCCTGTTCCAGAAATGATAATAGGACATTAGAGCCCTAATAAATCATGCTCCTGTTACTCTCCATACTTCAGTACATCTGAAGGTACATACTTTAGTACTGGTACTCTCCATACTTAAGTACATCTGAAGGTGCATACTTTAGTACTGGTACTCTCCATACTTAAGTACATCTGAAGGTACATACTTTAGTACTGGTACTCTCCATACTTAAGTACATCTGAAGGTACATACTTTAGTACTAGTACTCTCCATACTTAAGTACATCTGAAGGTACATACTTTAGTACTGGTACTCTCCATACTTAAGTACATCTGAAAATGCATACTTTAGTACTGTTACTCTCCATACTTAAGTACATCTGAAGGTACATACTTTAGTACTGTTACTCTCCATACTTAAGTACATCTAAAGGTACATACTTTAGTACTGGTACTCTCCATGATACTGACACTGGAGGAGGATTTTACCCTGGGGGTCTCTTCTTTGTTCGCAGGTATGAGTCTGTAAAGTGGAGGTTTGATTATTTGCTTGTGTTGCAGAATCACATTGGGCTCTTCTGCTCTCGTCTGTGTTGTGATGCGTACAAGAGGGAGAAGGACATTAAAGCGGTTTGCGAGTACTGCAAGGAAGAGAAAGTTCTGAAGGACATCACCATGTACGAGCACAAGCCACGGGCCTTCTGTTGCGAAGGTGAGGTCCTCCTTTAGACACAGCTGGGTTTTATTCTGGACTCTTACTCTATGGCTCTGATGCTGGTGTCTCGGCTCTAGTTCTTCTCACTCAGCCCTTTTTTGTTGTGGCCTCTTTTCTCCATAACAGGCTGCAAACTGCTCTTCAGACATGACCTTGCCAAGCAGCATGGGGGCCAGTGCAGGACTTGTGCTTACTGCTGCAACATGACCCACAACACCATCCAGAACCACTTCGGGGGCAAGCTGGAGGAGTTCTGCACTGAAGAGTGCATGTCTCTCTACACTGTTCTCTTCTATGAGGTGAGGCATGAGCAGATAGGATTGAAACGGGCCCCGCTGCATTCGCTGTAATGGTGCAGGTTCAGTGAACGCCGCCTTTGAAACCCGGGTGCACCAAATAATTGGACCTAGACCCTCTGAGGAGGTTGGTCCTGTCCTGCTGTCTAGTGAAACAAAGACATCTAAACTAACCGAACGCAGAATGAGCCGGCGTCGCTGTGCCGCAGACATTTTTGGGCACATGCGGTGGAGTTTCTGAATCTGCTTTGACGTGTGGGTGTGTTCATCTCGTCTTCATGAGCTCTGGATTGACAGTTATACCACTGATAGTTTCGTGATCGAGACACTTTTATAATAAGAAGCTGTTATAAAATACTCGGTACAGCCCAAACACCGCACACATCAGTCACGTTCTGCCTCAGTGTGTTTTAAATTCTCAGTCTTCTGCAAAACCAGCAAGACACACCAGACTCAGTGTGTCTGTATCCTCCTGATGCACAGCCTCTTGTGACTTGTTGCCTTAAAATGAGACACTATGTCGCCAAAAGTATTCGCTCCTCTGCGTTCACACAAACTTGACATCCCGTTCTTACTCCATGGGGTGTAATATGATGTCTTCCCCACCCTTTACAGCGATAACCGCTCCAGCTCTCCTGGGAAGGCTTTCCACAAGGGTTAGGAATGTGTTTATGGGAATTTCTGACCGGAAGCACATTTGTGAGGTCAGACACTGATGTTGGACGAGAAGGCCTGGCTCTCAGTCTCCACTCTAATCCATCCCAAAGGTGTTCTATCGGGTGGAGGTCAGGACTCTGTGCAGGCCAGTCCAGTTCCTCCACACCAGACTCGCTCATCCATGTCTTTATGGAGCTTGCTCTGTGCACTGGTGTGCGGTCATGTTGGAACAGGAAGGGGCTGTCCCCAAACTGTCCCCACAAAGTTGGGAGCATGGAATGGTCCAGAGTCTCTTGGTCTGCTGAAGCCTCAAGAGTTCCTCTCACTGGAACTAAGGGGCGGAGCCTAACTGCTGAAGAACACCCCCACACCATAATCCCCCCTCCACCAAACTTTACACTCGGCACAGTGCAGTCAGACAAGTACCGTTCTCCTGGTACCGCCAAACCCAGACTCGTCCATCGGACTGCCAGATGGAGAAGCGTGATTGGTCTCCCCAGAGAACACGAGTCCATTATGTAAACTGTTCTTGTTGGGAGTTCATCTCAAAATTAATTCTAGTTTTATTTGATGAAAATTAGTAAAGCTCTCTTCCTTTTTGAGTTCGTATGTATGCCATAATGAAAGCCACAAATTTAATTCCCGAATAATCAAATTAGCTGTTTGAGCTCTGAGACCTTTTGTTGTGCTGCAGGTTGTTGTGCCTCATGTCATATGTCCTCTGTGTTTGTGTCAACAGATGGCAAAGTGCTTTTGGTGTAAGACTCAGGGGACACTTAATGAGAGCCTCAAGTGGGACGGAACGATAAAACACTTCTGCAACCTGCGCTGCGTGCTGCAGTTTTGCTCCAAGAAGGGCGTGCCAGACCAACCAAGCAGCAACGGTACATTTCTGAAATTAGCAATTTAGCTGTGTCCTTTTTCACCATGGTCTTATTTCAATGTTACGGCACAGGACACCACTGATAGGCCACCGGTGTTTCATATCCCACTAACATCCGATTACTGCCAGAGTCCTTTGTCAGACTGTAAACACTACACACTATTCATACACAAGGCTGCACAGTTATTACCGTTCATACAGGATTGATTAATCCCTCCACATTTTATTACCGTCAGGACTTGTACAACGCTACACACGCTGAGGTTCATACCGGATTATAATCCCTCCACAGTTATTACGTCAGACTGTAAACAACACACTGCAGATACACGCGCTGCATTAGAATCACTCATACGAGGACTTTTATAATCCCTCCACAGTTATTCATACCGTAAACACTGTAAACGTCACTGTACTACACACGCTGCAGATTCATACTGGATTTTCATGCCTCCACAGTTTTTACAGTCAGACTGTAACGCTACAACGCTGCAGCGACTCATACTGATTTTATAATCCCTCCACAGTTATTCACAGTCAGACTGTAAACGCTACACACGCTGCAGATTCACTACCGGATAATAATCCCTCCACAGTTATTACCGTCAGACCGTAAACACTACACACGCTGCACATTCATACTGGATTATAATCACTCACACAGTTATTACCGTCAGACTGTAAAACACTACACACGCTGCAGAATTCATAGTGTATTATAATCCCTCCATACAGTCAGAACTGTAAACGCTTACACACGCTGCATCATACTGGATTATTAATCCCTCCACAGTTATTACCGGGCAGACTGTAAAACACTACACACGCTGATGTATACTGGATTATGAAATCTAGCTCTCCACATACCGTCAGACTGTTTTCATTACCGGATTATTAATCGCTTCCACAGTTAGTACCGTCAAGACTGCAAACATCTACCACCACGCTGCAAGATTTATGTTTGGATATATTAATCCCTCCACAGTTTTACCGGTCCGTCAGACAGTAAAACACTTACACACGCTGTCAGATATCATTACTGGATTTATAATCCCACACCACAGTTATTTACCGTCAGACATGTAAACAACTGCACACGCACTGCAGATTCATACTGGATCATAAATACCTCCACGGGTTATTACCGTCAAGACCGTAAACACTGCAAACGCTGCAGATTCATACTGATTATAATAACTCCACGGTTATTACCGTCAGACCGTAAACACCTACGACACGCTGCTGATTTCATACCGGAATAAATCCCTCCAACGTTACTACCGGCAGAACTATAATCACTACTCACGCTGCAGATTCATACGAATTATAATCCCGTCCACGGTTATTACCGGCCAGACTGTAAACACTACACACGCTGCAAGAACAGACTGGGGATATAATACTCCACGGTGCAGACTGTTAAACACTACACCGCTGCAGATTCATACTGGATTATAATCCCTCCACAGTTACCGTCAGACCTGTAAACCCACATACACACGCTGCCGATTCATAGCTGATTATAATCCCTCGCACAGTTATGATACACGTCAGGCGACCCGTAAACACTACACACGCTGCAGATTCATACTGAGATTATAATCACTCCACAGGTATTAACGTCAGACCGTAAAACACTACACACGCTGCATAGATGTCATAATGGATTATGAATTACTCCACAGTTATTAACTTCCAGACCGTAAACACTGCACACGCTGCCCGGATTATAATCCCACATCGGTTATTACCGTCAGGGACCGTAAACACTACACACCGCTGCAGGAATCAGACTGGATTATAATCTCTCTACCACAGTTATTACCGTCAGACTGTAAAGCGCACTACACACGCTTGCAGATTCATACTGGATTATAATCCCTCCACAGTTATTACGTCGGACACTGGAAACAAGTACACACAGCTGCAGATCATTACCTAAGTCCCTCCACATGTTATTACCGTCAGACCGTAAAACACTACACACGCTGCAGATACATACTGGATTATAATCACTTCACAGTTATTACCGTCAGACTGTTAAACACTTACACACGCTGCAGATTCATACTGAGATTATAATCCCTCCACAGTTATTACCGGCAGACTGTTCAAAAACACTACAACACGCTGCAGATTCATACTAGAATTAATAATCCCTCCACGGTTATTACCGGCAGGACTGTAAACACTACACACGCATGCTGCCAGATTCATAACCTGGATTATAATCCCTCCACTGGGTTATTACCGTCACAGCAGACTGTAAACACTACACACGCTGCAGATTCATACTGGATTATAATCCCTCCACAGTTATTACCGTCAGACTGTAAACACTACACACGCTGCAGATTCATACTGGATTATAATCCCTCCACTACAGGCAAAAAGAGTAAGGGAGCTGGTAATTGGTGAAACAGCTGATGGAGGTGATTTTTTCTGAATGAATGTTCAGTCTGTTAATCAGTTAATTATTTATTATATATATTTTTTTGGTCTTCATCACTGCAGGGATCTCCGCTGCTGCCAACGCAGCCCAAGCGCCGCTCTCTCTCTCTAAGGACATGCCTGTCATTGGTGGTGTGGTTTCCCTGGCATCTGCGCTGGCTGGGAACACGGCTCTCACAGGTAGGCTCAGCTCCAGGTAACATTAACATGCAGAGATGGCAGAGCAGCGCCTTGGTACTGTCCGGTACTGAACCCTTCACTGGTTTTGATTCTATTAACATTGTTTTCCTTCTTACCTACCTACCTTACCTTCTTACCAAACTAGATTTAATTAAGGCTTAACTTAAAATGTCCACTCAGCGTTATGTGATCTCCCACACATCCCGCACATACTTTGGGACACACGGCTACATGCTTTGCTAATTGTTTCCATCATGTTAATGTTAGGCTGCATGTGGCCCCTGATATCACATGACCTACTGGTTCTGAGGTATTTTCCGGTTTGGTTACAGGATACATGTTCATTTTTGTCTTGCGATATCTGGTCCGACATTTTCAGCTCCCCTCAGCCAGTATCCTTCCTAGATAATGGGATTGGTGCAGAGTCGGTTCATTTGTGCCTCTGTTATAATTAAAATCTGCAGTGAAGCGCTCCGGTCTGACCTGTAGTTATTGTTCTTCACAGGAGCACTTCCTACCTCCAATGCCAGCTCCAAAATCATCGGGGATGTGAGTACAAACACTGTCTTACATGGAACTGACTTTATATAAACACACACACAGAGTAGACAATGATGATGGTGGTGGTGGTGGTGATGATTTTGTGAATGGTGAATGTTTGTCTCCCAGGCCAGCACTCAGACAGACGCTGCCGTGAACGTTAGTCCTCATCAGCGACGGATGCTGAAGAACAAAGCGCTGATGTGTAAGCCCATCATTGAAGAGCAGGGCATCCAGTGTCAGCTTCAGGCTCCGGAGTCGCTGTTTGAGACAGGTTAGATTTCATCATGTCTGTGGTTTACGGTCATACTAACCAGATTAAAACCACTACAGTACAGGCATCTCTCTCTCTCTGTCTTTCTGTCTATTTGTCTGCCTATTTATCCTCTCGGTCCATCCGTCCATTCGTCCGTCCATATCTGTCTGTATATTTTGAAAGTATACACAAAAAAAATCTCTCTCTCTCTCTCTCTCTCTCTCTCTCTCTCTCTCTCTCTCTCTCTCTCTCTCTCTCTCTCTCTCTCTCTCTCTCTCTCTCTCTCTCTCTCTCTCTCTCTCTCTCTCTGTCTCTGTCTGTCTGTCTGTCTCTCTCTCTCTCTCTCTCTCTCTCTCTCTCTCTCTCTCTCTCTCTCTCTCTCTCTCTCTCTCTCTCTCTCTCTCTCTCTCTCTCTCTCTCTCTCTCTCCCCCTTCCTCCTCCTCTTTCTCTTTCTTTCTCCCTCTCTCTCCTCCTCCTCTTTCTCTTTCTTTCTCCCCCCCAGTGATTGATGAGAATGGAGAGAAAGTTAAGCTGGTGCCAGTACCCGTGCCGATTCCAGTGCCTGTGTACATCCCTGTGCCCATGCACCTGTACACGCAGTTCACGCCGGTGCCCCTGGGACTTCCTCTGCCTGTAGGTCCTTCCACTTATTTAGCTGTATTTATTATTTTAGCTATCTATGTATTTATTTAGCTAAGAATTATTTAATTAGTGCATTTATTTAGCTATCTGTATAATTATTTAACTAATTTATTTAATTGTTTCTTTAATTTCTTAAAGTAACTTTTTCAGAGGAAAAATCTGATTTAATATTCATGTGTCTGACATTCTTTTGAATTCGGTGGCCATGAATTTGCTAGTACACTAGATTTGGTCTCTTGTCTTATCTCGTATCCTCGTGCTCCAGGTTCCCGTGCCATTGGTCACGTCTGCTTCATCGGACTCGGCGCAGCACAGCGTCACTAAAGGCAGCGTACCCTCTCAGAGCTCAGTGGAGGATGAAGATGCAGAGAAAAGCAAGGACAGGCCTGTCTCACATGGGGGTGTGTCTACCGGATTTTAGTCATGGATGTTTTATAGCTAGAGCTGATTGGTTTGGGTTAACTCTTTTCCATCTTCAGACCAGGGCAGTACATACAGTGGGGACCTGGAGTCGGAGGCTAGGTCTACACCCTTCAGTTGGGCAGACCCTGAGGATTCCTCACAACATCCTAAACCGTCAGTCCCTTCAGCTCAGATAGAGAGACCAACCAGTGCTCCTGCTCCCTCCACATCACCCAGTCCACTGGATTTGGAAAAGGACTTTCCCATCGGTATGAAATCCTCTGTCCAGTTCATGTGTATTAACCTTCCGTATGCACACAGTATTTTGCCAAAAGTATTCACTCCCCCATCCAAATCATTAAATCCAGGTGTTCCAGTCACTTCCATGGCCACAGGTGTATTAACCCGAGCACCTAGTCATGCAGACTGCTCCTACAGACGTTAGTGAGAGAACGGGTCGCTCTCAGGAGCTCAGTGAACTCCAGCGTGGTACCGTGATAGGATGCTCCACCTGTGCTACAAGTCCAGTGGTGAAATTCCCTCCTACTAAATATTCCACAGTCCACTGTCAGTGGGATTAGAACACAGTGGGAGTGATTGGGAACGACAGCAGCTCAGCCACGAAGTGGTAAGACACGTACGATGACAGAGCGGGGTCAGCGGATACTGAGGGTCATAGTGCACAGAGGTCACCAACTTGCTACAGAGTCCATCACTACAGACCTTCAAACTTCATGTGTCCTTCAGATCAGCTCAGGAACAGTGTGTAGAGCTTCATTGAATGGGTTTCCATGGCCGAGCAGCTGCACCCAAGCCTTACATCACCAAGAGCAGTGCAGAGTGTGAAAGCAGTGGCGTAAAGAAGACTAGGGCAGTGGAGACGTGTTCTCTGGAGCGACCAGTCACGCTTTTCCCTCTCGCAATCCGATGGACCAGTCTGGGTTTGGTGCTTGCCAGGGGAACGGTACTTGTTTGACTGCTTTGTGCCGAGTGTAAATAATGGTCAGGAATTCCCATAAACACATTCCTAAACCTTGTTGGAAGTCTTCCCAGAATAATCTAAGCTGTTACGACTGTAAAGGGTGGGACATCATCATATTAAACCCTAAAGATAAAGAATGGGATGTCACTGGAGTTCATACCGTGTTTCCCCGATAGTAAGACACCCCCGATTGTAAGACGTATCGGGGGTTTCAGGGGGGTCGGCTAATATAAGCCGTAACACGGGGGTATTGCCGCCTCCTTCCCACGTCCCCCTCTCTCCTACACCGTCCCCCTCTGATCCATACGTCTGCCCGGCGCCGCGTCTGCCACCTCCCTCTGTTTTTAATGAGCGCCGCCTCCTGCCCACGTCCGCACCGTCCCCCTCTCCATACGTCACCGCGTCTGCCGCCTCCGTCTGATCCAAATGAGCGCCGCCTCCTGCCCACGCCTGCGCCGTCCCCCTCTCCATACGTCACCGCGCCGTCCCCTGCACTTGTCACTGCCGCCTCCTGCTTAAAATACGGTAATGCACACAGTATTAATCATACATCAGTAAAACATACACACTGGCATACTGGGGTATCATCTGCTGTATGTAACCCAGTGGGTATCAGCAGGTGTCACACTGGATTAAATACAGCAGGTGGTACTGTATCACACTGGGTTAGATACAGGTATAGGTACAGGTTTGCACTTTGCTGTGCCCACATAAGCTGTTTGACGGCTTAGGACGCACCTCAACCCCCGTCACAGAAGGTGGTCCATCAGGACCATGGACAACATACAAAAACACGCTGTGTGGGATACTGTATGGGGCTGTAACCCTATGGAAGGCTGTGTGGGATACTGTATGGGGCTGTAACCCTATGGAAGGCTGTGTGGGATACTGTATGGGGCTGTAACCCTATGGAAGGCTGTGTGGGATACTGTATGGGGCTGTAACCCTATGGAAGGCTGTGTGGGATACTGTATGGAGCTGTAACCCTATGGAAGGCTGTGTGGGATACTGTATGGGGCTGTAACCCTATGGGAGACTGTGTTGGATACTGTATGGGGCTGTAACCCTATGGGAGGCTGTGTGGGATACTGTATGGGGCTGTAACCCTATGGGAGACTGTGATACGGAACCACAAGCAGTGCTTATACCGTATGCTATATTTTTGCCCCTAGACATGAGCGCTTCCGGTTCCAGTGGTAAAAGGAAGAGTTACACCGTGGAGTATAAAAAAGCGATTGTCGAAGAATCTTGGGGCAAAAATGTAGTGCAGTTCTGCAAGGAGAAAATGTTGGATCACCGACTGGTCCAAAAATGGCGTGCAGAATACACTAACCTGAGTGAAAAAGTGGAGAGCGGAATGGCTAAAAAGCGCAAGATTGGATGTGGTCGGCAACCAATGTATACAGAGCTGGAAAGCCTGGTCTCTGAGTGGGTTGCAGACAGGAGAGCAAAGACATTGGTGGTGACCAGGGCTCAGATTCAGGAATATGCCCTTGCAGTGTCGCCACAGTTTGACATTTCCCCTGAACAATTCAAGGCATCACAGCACTGGGTGGATAACTTTCTTGAACGCAATGACCTGTCTTTGAGAAGATCCACAACCCTCTTTAGGTTGGAAGATGCTGAGATTGTTAAACGTGCATTAGCCTACAAGAAGTTTGTGGATGACATTGACTTCTCTAAATACAGTCTTTGCAACATGATCGCCATGGATGAAACTGCCGTGTTCATGGGCCAAGCAGCTCAAACCACCATTGATCAACGAGGTGCCTCCTCAGTGTACGTTCCCTCCACCGCTTATGAAAGTGCACGTGTCACCTGCATTTTGACGATTCGTCTGGATGGCACTAAAGCAACACCGCTGCTCATTGCAAAGGGCAAGAAGGAGAAGATTGAGCGGGTTTCTGGCATTTATGTGCTGGAAACTGAAAAAGCCTGGGCCACACAAGATGTTATAAGAAAGTGGCTTGATTTAATGCTGCCGCTTGTAATGCGCGGGAACAAAAGAGGGATGCTGATCTGGGATGCAGCCAGCACACACCGCGCCAAAACCATGAAAAACTTCCTTCATGAGCGGAGAATCGACCAAATCATGATTCCTGCAGGGATGACGGCTTATCTTCAGACTCTCGATATCGCCATTAACAAGCCGTTCAAGGACTATCTGCGTGTGGAAATCAATGACTACATTGAAAACCGAATGGAGAGAAATGTACGTGGGAACTTTGTGAAGCCCAGACTGCCAGAGATTGTTAACTGGGTGAAGAATTCTTGGAATAAGATCACTAACACCTGCGTTGCAAATGCACTGCGAGCTGGCTACCTGGACAAAGCCTGCTCATTTCAGGACAGTGCCGTTGCTACCCATGAGAAATATGGGCCAATGATTCGGCAAGAAATGTCGTCCCGAGAGTCCCAAGAAAATCCACAGGAACCTAAGAGTGTGGATGTTTATGATGATATTCCTGAGGATGATGACATGGTTGTCATGGAATAAATCTGTTTTATCTTCCAGTATTCCACTGTTCGTTCTTACCATTTTTCATTGTTTTACATGTTATGCAATGTTGTAACAAGACATTCTTGGCACTTCCTTTTATAAAACTGTTTTGTGGTGAATACAATACTGTTCAGGTTGTTAATAAATGTTAATTTTATGGTTAAAACAAAAAATTCGACAATTTTTTTCCAATATAAGACATACCCCGAAAGTAAGACATAGTGGGGCTTTTGGGGATAAAAAGAAAGTAAGACACTGTCTTACTTTCGGGGAAACACGGTATGAGTGAGTCCCATTCCATGAAGCTCTACGCACTGTTCCTGAGCTGACCTGAAGGACACATGAAGTTTGGAGGTCTGTAGTGATGGACTCTGTAGGAAGTTAGTGACCTCTGTGACCTATGACCCTCAGCATCCGCTGACCCCGCTCGGTCATTGTACGTGGTCTAACACTTCGCGGCTGAGCTGCTGTCGTTCCCAATCCCTCCCACTGTGTTCTAATCCCACTGACAGTGGACTGTGGAATATTTAGTGGGGGGGAATTTCACCACTGGACTTGTAGCACAGGTGGAGCATCCTATTACGGTACCACGCTGGAGTTCACTGAGCTCCTGAGAGCGACCCGTTCTCTCACTAACGTCTGTAGGAGCAGTCTGCATGTCTAGGGGCCTGGGTTTATACACCTGTGGCCATGGAAGTGACTGGAACACCTGGATTCACTGATTGGTTGAGGAGTGAATACTATTGGCAATATAGTGGAGATTTTTTTGGTGTCACTAATACTCTAATGGTGACGTCAGGCGTATACTGACAAGCTCATGTCAGCCAGGACCTGAACTTGATCTTGTATCAGTCAGGTGGACACACAGGCAGTATTTACCTGAAATAATCATTTATTAGTCAAAAATATTCCGTAATGAACGAATGAATACTTATTGTCAGTGATGTTTGTGTATAGTGTTACCAGATATCCATCATAATCTTCTTCCAAGTCGTTTAGTTTGTTTTTTGCTGATTCATTTTGACAGCGTCAAATGACCATGGATCATCAAAGGAGCAGAAGTCACCAAAACGCCGCAAGAGAGGAAAGCGGGTATGTCTAGACGTCATAGGATTTTACTCACGTTTCATGTTTATCACAATGTAAAATATGGCTTTCATGTTAAACCCTTTGATGAAACAAGATTTTCTTATTTTATACTTGAAACCGCAGCAGTTCCATCATAGTGCTGCCTGCAGACCTCAGTTTAACCTTACAGTGGGCGTGTCCGGTGGGCACCGTGCATGGTGGGCGTGTACAGGGCTGCTGTTAAAAGCCTTGACACAAAACTGCCAAGCGTCTGTAGCCCTACCTGTAGAATAAGCTGGATTGAGTGATCCATTGATGCTGTGGCGCAGTTGTGTTCATTGAACTGACTGAGAATTAGACAAACCTGTTATTTTAGAATGTCCGAATTCCAGGGAGGCTTAATTCTGAGGTCTCTAAAAGAAAATATTTGATCTAATGTGGTAACTGTGGTATACGTTGTCTGTAAGTGGTTCTATAACGCCCAATGTCTTCACTGTCGGGATAAAAAACTTTAGATTTATTTCTATAGATTTTACAGTACATATTTATTTATTTGTTTGTTTGTTTTGCTTAACTAACAACATTCATTTTCTTTGACAATTTACTGTAAGAGGTTTTATAACGAATGAACTGACAGAAATGTTAATTCCTTTTTCTCAAAGTTTATTTTGGAAACACTAAACTTTGTTCTGAGTATGTATATGGTTGTAATATATAACATGATATTGTGAGAACATCTCACATCTCTGCCTGTCATCCTAAAACGAGGTGCCTTAAAACTGAAGCACGCTAGCTGCCCAAGGACCAGGTTACAATTGAAGTCTGTGTGTGTAAAATGTTTTGGAGAAATTTAGTGTTTTTTTTTATGCAGACTATTTTATATAAATAATATATATAAAAAATTAGTATAACAAATTAAAGTCCATTTTTTTGTGTGTTGGTCAAATCCGCATATCAAATATATGCTTATAATATATAAGAATAATAATAATGTGCTTAAACATACTGTTTTAAATGAGTTCAAAGCAATGAAAGTTGCGAACAACGGTATGAACACAGTCCAGCTTTGTCTGATTATGCTTTGTTGTTGCAGTACTAAATTTAAATACACTATATTAAAATATTAGATGGATAATTTTGCCTAACGCTTCACACAAACCATATTGCTGAGGACGATACCCTGCGCAAGTTCATTACTGCAAGGACTCATTTTCAACAGAAGGTAAGACGGACTCCACACTTTGTAATTGTTTGTCTGTTTTATTTTATTTATTTATTAATTAATTTAAATTACATTTTTTTTCAATTTCCCTCATAGTTTCTCCGGCCCTGTCCCAAAGTCCACGATTACATAAGATCTATAGATAGGCCATATAGGCTACTCAGACGTGTATTTCTGGCTCGTTTGCTTTGTTGTTTTATGCTTTGAAGATTAAATTGGAGTTTATTATATGAGTAATTAATATTACAGGAGTGAGTTAAAGGTTAGTTACCCAGTTTACCCAGCTACCCTGATCAGCCAAGTCTCATTTAGTGTCCCAAGCTTGTGCCCCACCGCTTAGCATCGTGTACACTGTGTATCATAGGCTCATCTCATAGACTCGGTTGTGGGATTTCTGACACTGTATGATTTGCTGTTATCTAGAACGTCATCACAGATGTAGTTTGGTTATACTCAAAGGTTTGGGTGCACCTAGTCAAACTTCATGTTTTGTTAGTTTAATAAGAGAATAAAACAGTGAGGGGGGAAATGCAGCGGTTTTCTAATTTATTAAATTTATTTATTATTTTAATATGTGTAAATTTAATTTTTTTTTTTTTTTGGTACAGTAATAAAAATCATATTTAAGTTCCCTGTAAAGGAAGTGTTGACTTATTGTCACTCAGACAATTGGCAAAACATGTGACGCGGTGTGCTTGAACTTGGCTGTACATGGATGCTAAGTGGGAAGCACACAAACGCTGACTGCAGTGTGGACTTTGGGGCGAGCCGTTATTGGATTGGATTTGATTGAGCACAGATAGTGGGTGGTGTGCTTTGTGTACTAATGTCGTAGTTATTAAGTAATTATTATATTTTATTTAACCCTGGTTAATAATTTGGTTTACCCACAGTTCAGTCCTGTATTTTAAATATTGACTGTATATTAACAGAACAAGTTTAGGATTAAAATCTCGTATCTCTTAATTACTGTACTTTTAGTCAATTCCTTCAGTAATCAGTTGCAAAGGCTTTGTCATACTTCTGTTCTTATTCATTTGTGCAGTTAAATGATAAAGACCCACACAATAGCCTTACACAGATATTAATGTAGGAGTCGGAGTGAGTGAGTGAATGAGTGAGTAAGTGAATGAGTGCATGTGTGTATTTCTGCCCTTGTTCGCAACTGGTTTCAGAAACTTGAGCTACCTTGCTGAAGTAATTGCTTGAACACGTGTTCAGTTCGACATAAAGTAGTATTTGGGCACTCAAATTCTAAATGCCTGATTTTTTTTTTTTTATTAATATAAGAACATAGATCAAAAACAGTCAATGCAGTTCAACTGAGAGCCTAATTTGTTTCTTACTTGACATTAGGAAAGTAGCACGGTGTAAGAGTCTGTTGGGACAGGTTGATTTCTCAGATGAGCCCTAATGCCTGTTTCATGCATCCCCAGCAGAACATGCCATACGGTGGCTATCCTGTTACGTTGCTTTCTACGAAATTGCACACTGCTGCTCCCAATTCATAAAGAACTTACGATTTACGGCCGGAATACATTTTCAAGTTTCTTTTGATCTAAACAGGTTCTTAAGTAGTGGTGGTTTGTTTTGTACACCTTCATCACCCAACATAGGTTGCTAAGTTTTAATGAACACCACCAAACTGAGATACTATTAAAATATATTTTTTGGTATATTTAATTGTAGGTTATTCAGAGTCAATTCTTAAAGGGTGTTTTCTTTCCCTTTTGTTTAGGCTACTGTTGTGGAGAAGCTGAAGGAAGAACCGGATTTGGAACCAAATTGCAAACAGTCATTTTCAGACACTGATTTAAGACTGTCAAACATGGAAACTTGTCCACCTGAGACATTGGAGACGAATGTTTCAGGGAGTTTGGAGAATATTATAGCCAGTGATGAGCCGGCGGAACCGCAAACGACTTGCAAATCTGGCCCACGGCTTAGATCGTCATCTCGTTTAAGATCATCTCCGCAAGCTGGTTTGAAACCATGTGAAACGGTTGGCGATCCGGAATGCCAGTCCAAACTTCAGTTCTGTATTTACTGTAAAGAGCCCAAAGCCAAATTAGCAAGGCATTTGGAATGTGAACACACGGAGGAAGCCGAGGTCGTGCATGCCCTCGGTTTTCCAAAGGGATCTAGAAGACGGAGCCTCTTGCTTGAAAAGCTTTGCAGGAAAGGTGGTTATAAGCATGATACTGAAGTCCTTCCAAAAGGAAATGGTGAGATTGTTCCTGAAATCCCAAACGAAGGAAACGATTCCGTGACCGAGTGTTTGCCTTGCCAGCACTGCTTGGCTTTCTATCGCCGAAGTGCCTTGTTGAGACATGAGCGCTCCTGCAAGATGAAGATGAACTCACGGGCTTGTTCTAATGCTATGCAACAACAGGACAATGAAAACTACACCCAGTCTGGTCTCGAGTCTAGCATTGAACCTACATCTGAACCGACCTCCCAGCCCCATGACACTTTAAGCCCAGTTCTAGCGCCAAGTCAGGGTTCCATTCCTGAAGCCGCACTACAACCTAGTCTAGACTCCAGCGCCCACCCCGGTATCAGTTTCTGTTCTGAACCCATCACCCTATCTAGTTTTGAAACCTCCGCTTGGCCAAGTATGCATTTCAATCCTGAGCTCCCTAAACCACTCGGTCTTGAATCCTGTCACGGGACTGATGTCAGAACTGATCTTGCACCAGAACTTGGTCCACTTTCTGCTGGATACTTCGATCCAACCACTGCTCATCTTGGTCACCCTCTTGGTTCTGAATCATGCCATCAGCCCACTTTAGCATCTAGTCCTCAAACAAGCCTACAGACTAGTGTTGAGTTCTCTAATCAGGCTGCTGATGGATCCAGTCTTGAGCAAAATTCTTTTCCTGGTTCTGAATCTTGCAATCAAACTACTTTAAAAGCGGGCCCTGAACCCATCCAATACCCTGATAAACCATGTTTGGAATCCCCTGTACGATCTGATCCAGATCTCAAACTGCCACTAACTCCAGATTCATGTCTTCAACTCCATTTCGATTCCAGTCCAGGACATAGCCCTATGTTTGAATCCTGCTTTGACTTCATGGAGACATGCAGTCCTGAAACAGATTACCCCAATTCTTGCCAACAGACCAGCCTCGAAATCTGTCCCGAACCAAGCCCACAAACAAATCAGACAAGTTTTGAATCGTGCCTTCCATCCAGTGTGACGTCAGGTTCTGAACTTGACCCGCTAATTCATCCTGAACCAGGCCCTTGCTCTCAGCCTAGTCCTAAAACGGATCCCTCGCCTACTCCTGAAACTGGCCTTTACCCAAGCGTTGAGCCGTCTACTCCTGAGTCCCGTCTTGGGTGCAGTATTAAGTCTAGTCCTCAGCCAAACCCAAAACTGAATATTGAACTTCATCACCAACCCAGTCTGAGGCGCAGATACAAGAGACGCAGAACTCTGCGGTCAGCTTCATCGTATAACCTGAGATCCAGGTCATCAACGGTGCCAAAGGTCAGCTCATACGTTGATGGAG
Source organism: Prochilodus magdalenae (assembly GCA_024036415.1). Classification (NCBI taxonomy): domain Eukaryota; kingdom Metazoa; phylum Chordata; class Actinopteri; order Characiformes; family Prochilodontidae; genus Prochilodus; species Prochilodus magdalenae. The sequence continues at coordinate 38,037 of JAMWET010006480.1, forward strand.
GTGGGAACAATGAACAGGAGCTGGGTGCCAATGAACAGTCTGCTTGTGGTGTGGACTCTGGTGGCAAGTCCGATGGAACGAGACCGGTGGTTGAGAATTCCGAGGTCTGTTCAACTCGAAACTCAACATTTTGCCAGAACACCAGTTCCCAGTCTGAGATGAAGTCAGCCACCGAGATCAGAACGAAGACTGAATCACCTTCAAGTCCACGGTTTTCTCAAAGTTCCAGCAGAGCTTGTAGTACTTCTTCAAACTCTGTGCCATCCCAGCAACTAACTGCGAGCAGTAATGTGTTTGGTGGTCGCAAAATACTGAGCAAACAGCAGTTCTGCATCTACTGTAAGAATCCATACACCAAAATAGCCCGGCATCTGAGGGCTCAGCATGCAAACGAAAAAGATGTGGCACATGCCCTGAGTTTCCCTAAGGGCTCTAAAAGACGGCTTCTTTTACTTGAACAGTTGTGCAAAAAGGGCAATTATCAGCACAACGTTGAAGTCCTCCGCAAAGGAAATGGAGAGATTGTCCCTAAATTCAGAAGGAAAAGTCATCATTCCATGATGGATTATTTGCCCTGCCAGTATTGCCTGGCTTTCTATCTCCGACGTGCCTTGTTAAAACATGAACGCTCATGCAAGATAAAGATTAACTTGCAGTCGTGTTCAGATTATTTACAACCACAGAGCACCAAGTCCCAATCTCCTCTGGAGTCCAGTACGGAAACTACAGCTGAACTGACCCCACAGCCCCTCGCCATACCAACTCCAGCTCAAGTGCCAAGTCAGAGTTCCAATCCTGAACTCGGACTTAATCGGACCCAACCCAATTTCTGTCCGGAATCCGTTGTGGAACCCAATCTTGAACCCCTAAAACGATCTGATCTTGAATCTTCTGACTGCACTGGTCTTGGGTCTGATCCTGGACCAGGTTCACAGTTTGGTCAACCTTGTCCTGATCTCTTAAGTCCACTCAGTTCTGAATTTGGTCAACGTCTTAGTCCTGAAAGATGCCTTGAGCCTAATCTAAGATCTGGTCCTGAAATGGGTCTTCAGACAAGCCCTGTTCCTACCCCTGAATCTCTCGGAACAGTCCCTGAACCCATCCCACACCCTGCTAAACCAGATTTGGGGTCCGCTGCAACATCTGATCTAGATTTTAAGATGCCGCTAACTCCGGATTTATGTTTTGAATCGACTTTAAGTCCTAGTCCAGAACCCAGCCCTCAGTCTAGCTTTGAGTCCTGTCTTGAGTTCATGGAGACATGCAGTATCGAACCAGATCAATACCCCAGTACCCAACAGACTAGTCTTGGAATTAGTCCTGAACCAAGCCCACAGACAAATCGGACAAATTTTGAATCATGCCTATTGCTTAGTCTTGAATCAGGTCAAGATTCACAGCCTAGTCTTGACTCATGCAGTCAGGCAGTTGTAAAAGCCACTCCAGAAACAGGTCCCCTGCCTATTCCTGAGTCTCACCATAGTGTTGAGTGGCGCTCGCAACCTACACGCAACCAACGCAGAAGTTTGAGTCCATGTGCGGCATACAACCTTAGATCCAAGTTGTCTCAGAAGCCCAAGGTCAGCCCATGTATTGATAAAAGTGGAAACGGAGAACCTAAGACAACTGATGATGCACAGTCCACTGGCGAAGCTGAGCATGTTGGTCTTGAATCAACTCCGAGCTCATCGTCGTCCCAGTCTGAAATGGGGGTGACCACAGGAATCGGAACAAAAGCTAAATCACCTTCGAGTCCAGTGTTCGCTGAAAGTTCCAACATGGCATGTGATGCTTCTCCAGATGCAAAATTGTTCCAACAGCTAGATGGAAACAAAGCAGCTCTTGGTGGTCACAAGTTATTGAGCAAACAGCAGCTCTGCATCTACTGTAAGAAGCTCTGCACCAAAGTCACTCGACATCTGATGCTACAACATGCAAATGAACCAGACGTGGCACATGCCCTGAGTTTTCGAAAGGGGTCTAAAAGAAGGCTGCTTTTACTGGAGAAGCTCCGTAACCAAGGCAATTATCTCCACAATGTTGAAGTTCTTCAAAGTGGCTCTGGAGAACTAATTACTAATAAACGAACAACTGTGGATCATTCCTGGAGCGAGTACCTGCCTTGTCAACATTGCCTGGCTTTTTTTGTTGGCCGCGATCTGTGGAGACATGAAAGGACTTGTAAAATGCGAAAGAAGAACAGCAGTGGTTTCCGTAAAAGAACTCGGACTGCTTCATCCAAGCTGCTTCCTTTGCACGGCTACCTTCCTGGGGCTTGTGAGGAAATCTTTAGTTTGATGCGTGCAGGTGATGTCTTGGATCACATCAAAGAAGATTCTTTGATCCGCAAGTACGGCGACAGGCTTTTCGTAAAACACGGACGCGATAAAAAGGGTCATGCCTATATATCCCAGAGGATGAGGGAACTGGGAAGATTTATGTTGGCTGTGAAGGAGTTGGACCAGAGTGTTCAGCATTTGCAGCAAATGTTCACTCCTTCCAGGTTCGATTTGGCAATAAACTGTGCCAAGAAGATTAGTGGTTTTGACGAATGCTCCAGGAAACTTAAGACGCCGTATCTGGCGTTGAACGTTGGCTATTCTATTAGACATACAGCTGAAATACTTTGGGGTGAGATGGTTATGAATGGTGATGCAAAGACCGCAGCTAACGTAAAAGAATTTATTGGTCTGGTTGAGACTAATTGGATTTCTTGCGTAAAAGATGGCGACCATGACAGCCCTGAAGGTAGTGGCTTGGAGGCTTGCTTAGACAACCCCACCACAGCGAGTTCCATGTGTCAAGAAGTGGTCCACGTAGAATCCGTTCTTAAGGCCGAGGAGGGGACAAGTTCACTGCCAGACATGAGCCTTCAGCCCGTAGCTCTTAATGCGGTAGATGTGGAATATAATGAACGTGAGCAGAGCCCAGTCACGGAGCCTCAATCAGATTTTTGTCCAGCAGAGAAGGAACCTGATGATGAAGAACCTTCAAAGAGCCCTGACCCAGCACCTTGGCACAAATCAAGAAAGAAGGTTGAAGTCGATTCCAAATTCAGCTCCTTTTCGTGCCTGAAAGTCACCACTCAGGTCTCTTCAGCCAAGGTAAAGGCAAACAGTGGTAAAAAGGTCAAAACTGGCGGAGCCCGGAGAGTGTACGACCGGAAGCAGTTCTGCGTTTACTGTCAAAAGCCCACCTCCAAAATTGCACGACACTTAGGAATGAAACATGCCAAGGAGAAAGATGTGGCTCATGCCCTCAGCTTTCCCAAGGGGTCCAAAACAAGACAGCACTTGCTTCAGCAGCTCCGCAATAAAGGCAATTACCAGCACAACATTAAGGTTCTCCAAAACGGGAATGGCGAAATTCTGCCACTGAAGCGACCAAAAAAGAGCACATCGTTGAACGACTATAAGGCGTGTCCTGATTGCCTAGGTTTTTACTTGAAGAGCGAATCGTGCCGGCACCATCGGTCGTGCAAAATGAAGAACGGTAAAAACTCTTCTCGCAAGAAATGGGCCCGGTCATCGCCAACTAAGGCGTTCGCATTGCAGGACTGTCTTTCCGAAGTCTGCCGGGACATTGTGCGCTGTATGAGAGATGATGACATCTCGAAACAGGTGAGAACTGATGTCTTGATCTGCAAATTTGGGAACAAAATTTGTGAGAGGCGTGAGCTGCTGAGGTCGCAACACAGCTACATGTCGCAACGGATGAGGGAGCTCGGTAGATTTATGTTAGCGGTGAAAGAGCTGGATCCGAGCGTCGAGGACCTGCGTCAAGTGTGCACCGAATCCAGGTTTGATTTGGCTTTGGAGGCTGCGAAGAAGGTTGGCTGTTTTGATCAGCACTCGAACAAATTCAAAACTGCTCTGATCGCGTCGAAACTGGGTTACTCCTTGAAACAGGCCACGGAAATTGCGTTGGGGGAGGACATGATGGAAGGGGAGTCCGCAGCTCAAGCCAGAAAGTTCATCGAGCTGCTTGAAACCGACTGGGTAACGTACATATCCTCACATTCTTGCAACGTTCAAAGCCCCGCTAGCCCGAGCCAAGAGGATGTCGCAGGTCTTGCGGACGATCTCCTCAAACTGCATGACTTTCTCCGGCGTGCTGAGGAGCAGCGTAAAAAAGAGCTGGTGGAGAACCCAAATCGCGAAGCATGGAAGAAGCTGCGCAATAGTCTTCTTGGTACAGTTACTCTGTTTAACCGAGGACAAAAAAGCTCGGTCGATAAGATCCTTCTCGAACACTACCAAGGGAGAACCAAAGAACCTTACAGCGGCGACAAGTGGGAGTCCCTGACCAAGGTGCAACAGAGTCTCAACGACAAGTTGATCAAAATCCAAAGCCCTTGTAGAGATGGAAGCACCACTCCAGTTTTACTCACCGAAAGAATGGAGTCGTCCTTGGACGTCCTTAATAAGTACCGGGAGCAGGTCGGTGTCCCAGCGGACAATCACTACCTGTTTCCCCGAATGGAAGCCTCCACGCATGCAAGAGCCACCAACTGCCTAAAAGACTTTGCCCAGAGCTGTGGCGCAAAAAAGCCCGAAAGTTTTACCTCTGTGCATACACACAAATGCGTAGGCACGATATTCCAAATTCTGAGCCTCAGTGACGGCGAAATGCGGCACGTAGCCGAGCTCCTGGGGGGCGGCAGCAACTGGGAAAAACTGAATGAAAGCCCCCAGCAGTTGGCAGAGGTCTGCAACCTGCTACTTAAAGTGGACCACGAAGCCGTTCCACACGGAGAAAGTTCCCATGGCTCAGCCAAAGTGACGCCTTCCGCCAGGAAGCATACGGTCATCGGTGGGGAAAGGACTCCTAAAGGTATTACATGGTTTTCTCTTCATGCATGTTATTCATACGCTGTAGGGAAAGAAGAGCCCACCCTCTCTTAATATTAACCCAACTGTGCTGGCTGTCCCTCCTAACATTGCTCCTAATGGTCTTTTATTAGGTCCTGGTACACCGAAGGACAAACGAAGACGATGGAACGTGGAGGAACAAGAAGCTGTGAGGAAGCACATGGCAGAGTATATATCCCTCTTGAAGGTGCCGGGCAAAAGGGACTGCCTGGACTGTATAAAGACCGAGCCGGATGCTCTGAAGTCGAGAACATGGAGGGACGTGAAGTATTATGTGTACAACACCATCCAGTCGTGCAAGAAGAGGACAAAACCGATGACGATGGAAGCTGACAGTGACGGAGAAGATCATGGTGGAGGAAGCGATGCAAAGGATGCTACTGCAGACGCCCCTCAGCGGAAAAGGGGGAGGCCTAGACGGGTGTGACGGCACACCTAGATGCGCCTATGGAAGGATGTCAAGCCCTAACAAGAACTTCACTACTTCTAGGATTGATTCCTCTTCTGTTTTTATTGTATCCTCCGGTTTAGGCAGTGCTGAATGTTAGCCAAACGGTTGGAGATCATTAGTTTCAGAGAATCACTCGTTTATTCTCCTTACTAAGTTGCTGTGTGTTGTTGGAAGTGTCTGGCAGTGTCCCAGATGTTGAATCGGGCACCTGATGTAGGAGTGAAGGAAGCGTTCTTGTAAATATTCATGCTTATGTACTTAAGCACACTAACAGACATACGTACGTACATACTACGTTAAGACACACCGCGTTAATTCCCTGGTCTTAATTTCAGTACGTTACATTTCACTTTAAGCACTTTATTACCGTGATGAAGCTGAAGACCCGGTATTTTTACTGTACGTTTGAGTGACGTGGTCAAACCAGCATCAATTCAGTGATCCCGAAGTTGGAGACGTTGAGTCGAATGTACCCGGATTGCTATCTACACTCATGTACATGGTCAACCACACCTTCCTGTGTTCTAGCAGCAGTCGGCTCCCCGCCGTTTTCCATAATACCTTCTATACTGTGTTTTCATTTTGCTGAGCTTTTCCATTTCTGACATTAGCTTCTGTTACTTTGTAGAGTATCTCAGTACTTCTCCTGTCTGTGTTCAGGTTACAATTCAATAAAAATTGTAACAGTGATTTGTGTTTGTGCCGTTCATGAAGAAGGGTATTTGGCATAAATCGTGTTGGTGGTCGGGGAGGTGTTTATTTATTTATTTATTTATTTATTTTTATTTACTGTATAATTTGCTCTCATTTTAAAGAGTAGCGCTTGTTTGTTCCTGGTTACTGTTCACTGTAAATGTTTGATGATGCTGTGTCTTGATTTCTGAATAAGGAGGCTGAGCCAAATTATGATAAAGCTCCTGAAAGTGCTTTCCCGTGGTTTGACCGTTCAGGAGGTGTAAATGTTCCTTGTTCTTGCAGGGACGGAGGAGGCTGGGAACAGATACGGCGAGCGGTTCCTCACCCAGTTCCAAAATCCATCATGTGTACGGCGTGAAGGCCTGGGCCGGCTGGGTGCAGTGGAGGACCCAGCAACCCGAGGGTAAGCTTGATCCAGATGACTCTGCGTCCAGAAACATGTTATAATGGTCTTGTTATGTGAAGAGCTCGGTGTGCGGTATTGTCGATGCTAAGATTGCTGTCACTATTACTGATGTTGCCAAGCAACAGTCTAGGGACTTGTGTTTTTTTCTCTCTCTCTCTTTCTCTCTCATTTATTTATTTATTTATTTATTTATATTTTATTTTTTCCCTTCACCCGAGCATGCCTGAGTTTCTGAGTCTGGATGTGAATTTCCCAGTTTACTGGGTTACGGAATGTTTCACAGCCTGGACTGTTTACTGTTCGCTGTTAGCTTTAGCTTTACAGTGGTGTTAAATGCTCAGTTATATAAAACTGTGTTGAGTAATTTGTTATGTAACATGAACATCAGAGCGGGATCTCTGGCTCCTCCTGCCTCGCAGCGTCTCCGCTTTTGTGACTCATGCTTTGGTGTCAGAAATGCATGTCACTCTGGCAGCAGAGCTCGGACGGACCCTCGGTGTGTCTTAATGACTTCTTCTCCCCTCTGTGTCCCTGTCAGCGAGCGCTCTGACTGTGAAGGAGGACGTGCTGCAGTGTAGCTCCACGGAGCTTAGCGAAGGCCTGTGTCATTTCATCAACGAAGTTCGCAGGCCCAACGGCCAGGCTTATGCTCCTGACAGCGTCTATTATCTGTGCCTGGGCATCCAGCAGGTTTGAGTTCCACAACTTCCTAAAAAAAATAATTTCTTTCCATATTAATAACCCAACACAGCCACCATCTCAGCCTCTTAAAGGGAACTCCACTGAGGCTTCAAAGAAAGAACAATGGTCGCACTTTACAGATTAGTAATTATATGGTAATAAATTGTATTTAGTTGTTAAATATCAGTTTCATCATTATTACTAAATAATAAAGCAGAAATTGATAAAATAATGGTAATAAATTGCAATTTTCTAAAAATGACCAGCTTATTATATCCTCCTTAATGTATAATAAGAACCTTAGTGGTAATAAGACAGTAATGTGAGAACACGGTGGTAACAAACCGTTTCCTAAAAATGATATGCACATCTTCTGATCATTAATAAATGTATCACTGTATCAATATTTACTAGTAAAATGGTAAAATAGCAGTGACGAGTTTTATTAACCTAAAATGACCTGCTTGTTGCTTTTAATGAATAATAAGACAAAGTAATAATTAAGGTCATGTAATTTAATGTTAGGGTTATTACCCCAAATATCACTGAAGTAGTTCTGCTGTAATTACATGGTGTCATGAGTTCAGTGGTGGAAGACACCGTGTCTGACTGTCTAAATACAGGACACGTAAGAACTAAAACAGAAACAGGTGAATTAGTGTTTTACAGGTCTGATACCAGATAATTACAGGCGAGCTACTTCAGTGATTTTGGGTTAATAACTCTACGTATGTATTATATACATGAACCTTATTACTCTCTCTTATTATTCATTAAGAGCTGAAAGATACAGAGGTCATATTTAGGTAAATAAAACTGGTCACTGCTGATTGAATATTTTATTATTAAGTACTGATACAGTGAGTACCAGTATAGAACTTTTAGGTAAGTACCACTTATCGATACCGTTATTTTATTATGGCCTTGTTACCATGACAATTTCTGATTAATTATATATTAACAACTCAGAAATTCACATTTAATTAATGATTAAATACACATTTATATTGTAAAATGACCATATCATTACCTACTTATTACTGATCTGTAAAGTGTAATTCGAATTACAAAGTTGGCTCGTTCAGAGTGGGTTTGGTTTTAAACGCTCTGTTCTGGAGAAACTGTTCCCAGTGGTGGTGAAGGTAACCAGACGTCCACCTTTAAAAGCTCCCTCACAAAGTTATACAAGAGTTAAATTAAGTTTTGGTGTAAAATATGTTCTAGTCTGTTCATTTATGCATGGGAACATTTTAGGGAATTGTAAAGCAAAGTAGTTCCCAAAATTTTTTTATTTTTTTGTGACCCATTCCTTATAAACCTCGTGTAGGTTCGCTGGTGGTTTGTTTAGTATATGAAGTGTCTGTGTGTTGTAGACATGGAGAACCCTGGTTCCCATCACCACCACTGTAAAGAACATGTGAACCATCTCACACCGAACCCCCTCTGAAAGAATCTGGTGGAGTTTTCCTGAGGAGAGAGCACTAGGCTAGTGAGCACTGAGCGCTAGGCCAGGCTAGGCTGGCACAACACAGACTGTTAGCATGCAGAGTCATGGAGATTCTATCAGTCCACACTGACCACATTTCCACTGGAGAGACGAATGGTTCCCAGAGGCGTACTGTGCCGTTCCACGCTGGCGCTGGGCTCAGGAGGCTGCTCGCCGAGGAACACTACACAGGAGTGGTTCAGCAAACGGCTACCAGGCTAAATATAGAGCACATGCAGTTCCGGCGGTCACACCAACCCCAGTCGCTCAAATTTGTGCCCTCTGTATGGGTGTTATTTGAGCATCTGTTAGCTGGAACGGAGCCTGTGTGGTGCCTGCTGACTAATGTAACACTAGCATTAGCCTAGCCCGGCAGGGAACAGCACACGACCCCACAGAGCAGGTTTGATTTCAGCGGCTTTGTCACTCCAGTACCAGCCGCTACTGTTCTGAGAGAACCGCACTGGGCAGTTTCAGTACTGAACCATGTGGAAGGACCACTGGTATTGGTTACTCTTCCTACTTATGGCCCGTGTGTGTGATTATATAGTACCAACTCAGAAATTCACATTTAATTAATGATTTAATACACATTTCTATTGTAAAATGACCATGTAATTACCTACTTATTACTGATCTGTAAAGTGCTTCCAAAATTCGAATTACAAAGTTGGGTCGTTCAGAGTGGGTTTGGTTTTAAACGCTCTGTTCTGGAGAAGCTGTTCCCAGTGGTGGTGAAGGTAACCAGACGTCCACCTTTAAAAGCTCCCTCACAAAGTTGCTACATGAAATCTGGAAGTTATACAATAGTTAAATGTGTGCGCGTGTGCCCGTGCGCGTGTGCCCGTGCGCGTGTGCCCGTGCGCGTGTGCCCGTGTATTACCTTTGTTTATTGTGGTCTTTCTTTTTTGCAGTACCTCCTTGAAAAAGAGCGTCATGAGAACATCTTCATGGATCCACCGTACAGCCAGTTCACCACGGACCTCACCAGGCTGCTTAAAGACAGGGAGCACACCTTGCCCCCTAGCGGTAATACATTACTTCATGTTTCACGCGGTTTAAAACGTTCATTTATGTAAATATTCTCCATATTTATTCATATTAATGTATTTTATTTTCATATAAATTGTATACAGCATCACTGTTTGTCTTAATTCATTCATCTGACCCAACAAAGGAAATCCAGCTGTGCCACATGTTCTAATAGTTTCCATATACCGTATTTTCATAATCAACATTACAACATTTCACTTACGACAGATACAACTGTCATAATGAAGATATGAGAAACACTGAGTTCCATAAAGCCCGCTGTGACGTATGTCACAAGCCATTAAAAGGTCTGTAGGGTTCCTCATACAGCTTGTTCCTTCACTTGGGTCCCCATGTGACTCCTGGAGGCAGTCACATGACAGTTTGAGTGTTTGTGACCATGTGACCTCATTTACAGACTGGCGTTGTGATTGGTTAGTGCATGTAACCAAACCAGCCCAGCTTGTGCTCTGTGTCTATAAGGTCTGTGTTAAACCCATTTAGCGGTTCTAATGCTGTGAGAACATGTTCCATATTACATAGAACCCATTCTGGCCCCGTATCTAGAACACAGTGATGAAATCTATGTACAGAATGGTGACTGAGGCATGTGTTGCCAGCATTCTGGAATTAAAGGAGTGACAGAAGATGCCATGTGACCTCCTTCTCACAATAAGACTGGTCTCTTCTGATCTTAGAACCCTCCCTCATCATTTTCCCTGAAGGGGAAGTGGTTCTGGGCTCTTATGGGCCGATATAGATCAGTGAAACCAACGTGAGTGCGATCTACCTTTGGTTGGTTGGGATTAATGAATCCCTGATTCTGTTTATGAGGAAATCCAGTATGCCGGATATTCAGTGGGATGTTGTGGGCTGTGAGTTGCAGAAGGTTTGGAACCCCTGTTCTGCGGTGCGTCTCGGTAGAACCCTTTCTGACGGTTTTATTTTTATTAGTGAGGCAGAAACGCCGTGTCCTCCGACTCGCCCACGAGGAGGTAGACTGTGTTTAGTGGTGATAACTCTGACGGGTTTTAACTCTGTGTTTCTGTCTGCAGGGTTCTTGCAGTCTCGTGTTGAGGAGCGCTTCCTGTGGGAGTGTGAGCAGTTGGGATCGTTATCCCCCTTTGTGCTGCTGAACACGCTGCTGTATTTCGGAGTCAAGCTGCTCAACCTGAAAACCGTGGACCAGCACGAACGCCTTTCCTTTTCCAACGTTGTCCGCTGCTCCAGGACCACCGCGCAGGGCACCACGTCTTACCTAAGATTCAGACTGGCAGGACGTGATGACCCAGAGCAGCAAGGTCAGTCTGGCGTGACGGTTGGCAACATCACAACCAGCTTTTACCCTCAGAATCACAGTGTGCTTGAACGTACCCTACCGGCAGGGCATGAACATGACAAAACACTCGCCAGACCCCAGAACGTTTCTATGAAAAAAGTTAGAGCCCACCTGTACCTGATCAGTGTCTCTAGGTGTACAGGTTCTGGGTTGGTGTTGGTTCTGTTTGATTCTCTACACTACTGGAACCATGTCTCCCAAACTCCAGATCAGATATTGTATTAGATCTGTGTATTTAGAAAATCACTAATGACCTCCAGAAGCCTGTTTTTAGAACCATGCTCGCTGTGCGTCTCACCCCAGCCACCGCTCGCCAGTCTCTCTGTAGGTCAGCTGAGGTCATCTTACGGTGGGTAAGGGACATTGGAATGAGGTGGTGGCGCCATTCACGGTCAGTAGAGAGAGGGTTTGGCCCTCTGCCAGTCTGTAGCTGTGTTGTCCTGTGTGTTTGCTGCTGGACCTTGTTCTTATGAACCAGACGCTCACTGTATCTGCCAGTAAAGCTAGAACCCAACCTTCGGTTCCTCACTGAGAACCTGCTGTACATGTGGAGATGCTGGTTTAGGACTGGGTGGGCTCTGATTTATTTCCATGGCTGTGTGTATATATACAGTCATTAGCAGTCACCCCCGGGTCTGTTTATCGTAGTGGACTCGGTATTTCTGATTTTAGATTTATCTGTGTTTTTATTTATCTCTTAGTTTTATTTGAATAGACTGTAATTACATAAACGAGTGAAGTACAGATATGCGGTTATACTGAGTGTGTTATTGACAGTCCTGCTTCCAGTCTTGGGAACATGATGCACATTAGTCCTTTACTGTGTACTAGGCGTGGACAGTAGGATCGTATGCTTCCAGTGTAGTGATAAATTGGCAGTGGTTTTCTGAGTACATGAGGTTCATGGTCTGCACGTCTAGAACACTAAACCAACCGCATGCATCATCATAAGACAGATTTGGGCCAATTAGAAAACCAACAAGTTCAGACAAACTGTATGAGCTGCATCGTTACAGGGTTGTATTATATTATATTATATTATATTATAATTGTTTTATATATTTTATTATATATTTATATTGTATTATATACATAATATTATATTTATTGTTTGTTTGTTTACCAGTAGTAATTGGCATTATTTACTTAAATATTGAATTAAGAAGATGATTATACTCACTGCCTTGTCTATATGAGGCTCTGACTTGCTGGTGCGTTGATCATGTGAGGTACTGTGGAAGTACCTTGCCGGGTCTTTGTGTGTTTGGGGCCTCTGCTGTATTCTAGGGCCAGTTATGGAATTGTCTTGTTTGTGTTGTGCAGGTCCAGTTTTACTTGGGAAAAGGAAGAGGAACGATGATGAGGAGAGCGAGGAATGCCTGGAGATGCCGGAGAATACGGAGAACCCTTCACACTGTCCTGTCCGACTGTACGAGTTCTACCTCTCTAAATGGTGAGAACCAGCATACCGGGAACCCGCTGCAGCAGTATTACTCCATGTGTACCGAATTTTACACTGGTACAAGTTACGCTCTCTCAGTGATGCGGTGTGTTTTGTTGTGCTATTCTAATGGAATGATTTTAATAGAATTTTATTTAAAAAATTTTTTACTTATAGAGTTAAGCGAGTAGTTGGGCTATTTATTTAATTAATTAATTAAAGTAGCAAGGAGCATGGATTTTTTTTTTTTTTTTTTTCTTTTTCTTTCTGCCAAATACACAGCAGTGGCTTTTCATGAATTCCATATAATAATAAAATCTCTTAATTATTATTATTATTATTGTTATTTATTTTGTTTGTATATTATTTTTATTTATATTATTTTATTTTTTGCATTGGTGGTGAATGGAACCAGGTGTCCCCCTCTAAAAGCTCCCTTACAGAAAGTGATTATTGGTCATGTTAATGAAAACCCTGCCTGAAGATGCCATATTTTCCAGTTTCATGTTGGAGTTTTACCAACATTACAGCCATTACAAATACTGCATTCCCGATGTAGCCCCCCTGGTTCCCATCACCACTGTTAAGAAATCCGAATCGGAATGTTCAAACCATCAAACCACTGTAAAACACTAAAACCGCTTCTTTTAAAAACCTCCTCTCTGTGGTATAAACCGTGGCATCATCCTTCACTAGCGCTCCTAACCGAGTGGTCGTCTCCTTTTGCCTCCGCAGCTCTGACTCGGTGCAGCAGCGTTCGGACCTCTTCTACCTGCAGCCGGACAGCTCCTGCCACCCCAGCAGCCCCGTGTGGTTCTCTTCCCAGCCACTAGAGCGCGCCACCCTGGAGAGCATGCTCACGCGTATCCTCGCCGTACGGGACGTCCACGTGGACCCTAAACAGCACTCCGACTCCTCGGACAAGGAGAGCTGCTAATGACGGCCCCAAGTCGTGAGACATTACGGGGGCGCGGCTCTTCCAGCTCTTTGTGTTTTCAGAGCTGACACGACGAAGGGAAGAACTGTGACTAATCATGCGCCGTTTGCAGACTCCCACACACTACGTGGGTTCAGGAGGAGATGGAGAGATCTGTTCGAACTCCGCGATAACGGGGGGAGCGTGATGCACAACTAGGGGCTCACCTAGTTGGTTTTAAAATCGGTCTTAGCTGGGCGGGGGGTTGTGGGGGTGGGGGGTAAATGCAGACGTAGCCGAGGCATGAACTTGACTGGTTCGTTTGTATGTGCTTATGTTTTTTTTTCTTTCACAGGCTGTTTGGCATCTTTTTAAACCGTTCCTTACGATGGATTCCGATGGAAATCACAGATCCCGGGAATTCTGTTGGTTTTGTAAAGATTAACACTGCCCTGGTTTGTTTACGATTTGCCTGTTTTTGTTTATTCCCTTGTTTTGCAAATATGCATACCTGGATATTATTCTGTTACACCTCTCTGTGATTTGTAGTCGATGTAAACGGCTCTTTTTAGTACGTGTGTGTTTTGTTGTCGTTGCTGTTGTTACAGAACTGCTGTACCTTTCCGAGGCGAGGAACTAGACGTGTTAATCCGTGGAGCACAAGCTTGTTTTTAGCCCAAAGCGGCAAGGCCGCCGCACGGTCGCGAGAGTGGCCAAATCAATTCCGCAATGTTTAGCCACAAGATTATGCAGATATTTGCACAGATACATCCAGTGCCTGCCTACGATATAAGGCCAATTGTCATTTGCTACCATGGTAACACAGTCGAGGGCTTTTGCTAGCGCGCTGTGCTGGATTCTGCAGGTTTGGAGAAACACACAGCGGAGACGATGGTGAGGACTCAGACGTCAGCCCCTGTTATATTTCAGTTATTGTAAGTTTCGGCGGTGATTGTGTTTTTTTTAATCTGACCTTTCCACCGTGTTAAACTCTCGGCCAAGTCCGACCCGGCTGTTTGCTTACCTTCATAAATTTGCCGAAGTGCTTGAAAGCGTTCCCGTGTGTCCTGCATCTGCATAAACTGGCCACCTACAAACACAGACCTGTGTATTTCTGACCCATCCCCATAAACTGAGCCACCAAGGGCGAGAGACTCATGTCTGTGCTGCCTGAGCAAAAAAAAAAAAATAGAAAGAAAGGTGGAAAAGGAAAAAAAAGGAAAGGGAGCGTGTGGGTGTACACAGGGCACAAGAGGTGTCAATTGAGAGGGTTTGTGTGTGGGAGAGGAGGAGGAGGAGTGCCACAAAGGCAAACTCGCAGCACAGGGATGTTTTTGACGGTCATAATTTTTCGGCTCCTCACAGCACAGAAAACCGTCAGACGCGTTCGGTAGCCTCGGTCCCTTCTCCGAAAGGTAGCAGCGAACGGAGCAGCCTGGAGCCTGATTTTCCCGAGCGCTCCTGTGGCCGGAGTTACGTAAGCCGCCTCATTATAGAGGTCAAGTCCAAATCGAGCTGAAAATAACCTAAATCAAATGAGAATGGCTGAAAAAGAGAGGTAAAGCTGCAAAAGCCCTGAAGCAGCATCCGAGCACTTGGGGGGAGGAGGAGGAGGAGGGGGAGGGGAATCTGTGATTGAGAGAGTCGGAGAGAGAGAGAGAGAGAGAGTGTGTGCCAGGAGGGAGGGAGAGAGAGCTGGCGTTGGTGTAGAAATAGGAGGCCATTTGTCAAACCATCAGTATTTCTGTATGAGACAGGATAATATTCCGAAGGCTGAGCCGCGGTGCTGAGATGCGGACTATGCCTGGCTTTCATGGACACTTTCCACACTTGGACTGCAGGAGCGCAAGGGACTTGGGGCTGTCCATCTGTTATGGCACTGATGCTCTGATTTCTGGAGAGAGGCTACTCATCCTCACTAATGGAAATCATTATCACCATGAAGAGGCAAAGTAGGCAGAGACCCTGGGAAAGGCTGATGCCAAATTTGGGACAGACGGAGCAGTGAGTTTTTTTTTGTTTTCCTCTTTTCTTCCATGCTTGTTTTTGACCAACTGGATGTAGGACTCTCGAAGTACGATGCGTGCGTCAGGAGCGTCCGATCTGTTTGCTGAGCAGACCAGATGGTGAACGGTTACAGACTGCACGGAGGAGATGCGCCTGTAGGTGTTCTTCTGTTTCTTGGTTTTATAACGAGACGCTCCTGAAGTTGCTGACGGTTGAAACGATTGAATAAAGGGATTTAAATTGTTTGAAGAACTTTTTATTTTGTACAGTGATACTCCAGACGTTTGCTGCTATCCTTTTTGAACCTTTCTAACCTTGAGTGACTCAGGATACTCCATCACCGGCAGACTCATTTCAAGTTATGGGAAATATTTACCTGGAAGAGCTTTAACCCCGTCGACCCGTAAGCTTATGTTGGAAGTCTGACCGCCGTTTGTTTACACGATGGGGAAACCGCTCAGCCGCCCCGGTTGCCTGCGCCAAAGCCCTTGCTGCTCGAAGAAGCCTGAGCGAGAAGGCTACAACGAAGATGGCTATATCCCGCAGCGCTCCATCTACGATACAATGTGCATCAATGAGCAGATCGACCACAGCTCCGCCCACAGCACGCTGGGCTCCAGGAGAGGTCGGGAAACTGACTTTTCCAGTAACGGCTCCCTAGGAGGCGACATGTTTGACACCAGGTCATCCGTGCTCCTGAGCAGTGGGCGGAAACTGGACGAGCGGTTCATTTTTGATTCCCTGAAGCTGGCGAATGACGAACTCCGATCACCCGGAGGGTTCGCGAGGTCGACGTCTCCGAGTGTGTCCTGTTCTTCGGCTCCTAGCGGGTCTATGAACAAGAGGCATCCCCACCAGGACAGCGGCAAGAAGGACAACCTTTGTCGGCACTCCTGGAAGGTCCTAACGCCTCCGAAGTTTCCAGACGCTTTGGAGCTTTCGCCGGGGGAGAAGACCTACCTGAATCCAGGGGTGGCTTTCTTTCCAAATAGTATGACCTCCCCACAGATCTCCCCCTTTTCCGGATCCCCCTTCTCCACCGGTACGCACACTCCATCGGTTTTCTTCTCCCCTTCGCCCCTGCCCTACCATCAGCAGTTCCATAGGCAATCTCTGCCCACCCAGCCCTCTTCGCCCAGGCCTCCTCTTGCAGAACTCTCAGTGAGTGCCCTCATGTGTGGCCAAGACATTCAGGGAGAAAGACTTGAGCAGGAGAACCGGGACGCCATCCCTGTAAAGGAAAGAGTATTCGAGACTTTCAAACCTAAGCCAGTTGAGCCTATGGTCCCTGTTGAACCCGTCAGGGAGCAGCAACCCACCACACCAGAGCCGGAAAACGACACTACACCTCTTTTGCATTCCCAGATTTCGAAGGCACCTACGATTTGCACAACCTCAATGGAGTCCACTTGGCCACGGAGGCTGATTGGAAGGAGGAGGACGGTGAGACAAGGTGGTGCAGTTCACAATCTTCCTATTCTTCCTCCGTTGCCCTCTCTTCTCATAAGGAGTGTCTCGGACAAAAAGCCGATGCCTCGCCTATCCCCGTTCCCTGAGCACCAGGGCAAAGTGGAGGGGCAGCTGGGTAAATCCAAGCTGAAGAGCGAGCTGAAGGATTGTTCACTGCAGGACTGGAAGATCCTGCGGCAGATAGAGGAAAAGAAAGCTGGCTCCGTCAAAAACGAGGAGGTGAAGGTGGAGGTTGTGGAGGGCGCAAGCAAAATGGCCCCCGTTGAGGAGAAAGTGGAGGTGGCTCATGATGAAAGCACCCCTTCAGAATGCGAGGTGGAGAACTGGGAGGCCGTGCTGGAGATGGTGAACTCTCTTTGGGATGAAACATGGAAAGACTCGGATTCCCAGAATTTGGGCTCTCTGAGGCGTTGGCCTCTTCTGAACCCTCCCACAGGATTTGGTGGCTCGCAAGCACCTTCTGGCACCAGTTCCGAGCTAGGTGCTGAGGACCTTCTGGAGCTGGAGAGGTTAAGCAGGGAAGACTCTCTGGACGCGGAGCTCAATGACCTGCTCCTGTCTCAGTCTGATTTGCCGTCAAAGGAAAACAGTGTTATTGTTAAACAACCAACAGGGCAACATTTCAAAAAGACAAATGTCCCCACCCTCCTGGATCTTGGCACGGGGGAGGCTCAACTGGGCAGTAAATATGGCCACACTGGATCGCCAGATTCCAATCTAACCTTGGACTCGGACTCCAGTGGCGTCTACATGTCTAATCCCAGCCAAACCAGTAAAGAGGACGTTACGTCCGATGGCGACAGGTCCATGTTTGAATTGGACTTGGGTAGTGCGACTTCACTTAACAGATCTGAGAACGTGACGAGCAATACCAACCTGTCGACTTTGGATCAGAAGTGGCCATCTGTGCCGAGAGCCGGAGACAAACATGTCCAAACCAAAGGCACAGTCATGCAGGGCTCCGTGGACAATGGATCTCTGGATCAAGAGATCTACAACACTGTGAATGCATCAAAGACTGACGTGCCTATGCCGCTGTCTCCGTCAAAACATGAGGTCAAAAGGGCTCTACTGGACCCCGGGGACATGGATCCTTTTGTCGCCACTGACAGTTTTGTCTACCTTGCGGTTTCCGTCCTGCCCCCTCCTCCGCAGGAAGTCTTGCCCCCTCCGGCACGAGAGGAACCCTCACCCCCGACGTCCTTTACCAAACCCTGCCCCTATCCCGACGAATGCGACTTCCTGTCCACAGACAGCTTCGTCTACCTGGCTGCCCCGGATTGTCACCTGCTGGGTACGGAAGGTCACTCCGTATACGGGGACTCTGTCGATTCCGAGGACAGTGGCTCCAGGGCGGATTACGTTCTGGCCTCCACTGTCGGCGACAGTGACTGGGACTCGGACTTGTCCGATTCTGACCCTGAACCGGGGTCCACCAAACCCGCGTGGGACCACTGGGAGGAGCTGGAACAGGACGTCCTTCGGGGGCTCTTCTGCGAAGACCAAGAGCCAGAGTGCCATGACGACCAGGCACAGCAGTGCTCTGGCCAGCGTGGTGGGGAGTTGGCCGCGGAGGTGTGTTCGCAGCGCACACACGAGGGAGAGCTTGCAGAGGTGAAGTCTGTGTCCTAACACCTGTCCCGGAGGTGGTAAAACAAACTACCGCACGTCTCACAAAGCCGCACATCCTTGGTGGTTTCATTTAGGAAGGAGAGGTGTTGCAAATCTTCCCCGAATAGCAACTCCCTCGCCTCCCGGTGAGCAGTTTGTTTTGACGAGGAGCGGGACGCGAGCGTTGAGGAGGGGAGGAAGCCGTTTCCAGTCTCTCGTTTAAGCAGTATTGTTTCTAGGTCACGTATGTAAGAGCATTTTAGACCTGCGTCGTTGTGAAATGCTTAGATCTGTTTACCTGATGACCTTGTTTTCTCGCTTTCGTTGATCATGTTCTAACGGACCAATCTGGCTCTTAATAAGCTGTCGTGATTTGTGAATTCCATAACCAGGTTTCTATGGGAGATTAATCAAACACAAATAAATGAATATATAGCGCAATAGAATGTATTTGCTATATCCTGTATATTCTATAAGACCTAGCTTTACGTTTACGGCGTGACGCTGAATGAATGTGACCGGCTCGCTGAAAGCCTCCATGACGGGCGGCTGTATTGATTTACAGAATGCTCAGTTTCGTTACATGTTTGTTTATTTGCTGTTGAGTTCGGTTGACACCGCACCCCCACCCCACACACGTTTACAGAGTGGCACAAGTGGCTGTAAACACATAACCAAGGCAATAGAAACGGATTACTGTACTGTCCGAGCTGTCAATAAAGCAATTGTGAAAGAGTACAGGTATACCTAGACTTCTTTCGCCGCTGGGTCCAAAAAAAAAAGAGAGACATCTTCAGGAAGTCTTCTCTCGGTAGAGCCACACTCATCGTCCTCACCCCCACCCCTTCTCTCTTCTGCCATCTCTCTCCATCTGTCTCATGGCCTAGAAATATATGATTTCTCATGTGTATTGTATGAGGGGGAGGGCCGGAGCGAGGATGGCGTTCTGGTGGCGATGTAGGGGGCCAAAGAGGGGCTATTTTAGGACTAATTAATTAGTTCACTCTTAACGAGGGCACATTTTAATGCATTGTGTGCCAGTAATAATGCACAAGTGGGTCGTCGTATCAACCCGCGCCTGTTCCTCTGCCTGTCCTGCCGTAGCGCACCACTTCCTGCCACCCTTTTGTGCGACTGGTGCTCAGTGTGGCTTCTTCCATCTGGGCCCGGCGGTCTTCTCCGGCACGTCCACCCTGCATGCGGAAGTCTTTGTCCTGCAGCTGTCCTGCCAACCTCAGGACAACAACAACTTCTGGGTGACGTGGAATACGAAGTTCACCAGCTTAGTCTGGATTTGGGAAAGGTGGTTGCACCGTTCGAGGGGTAAGCACAGTAAAGTCTGTGACTGTGGCTCTACGCTTTGTCCATTTCCATGCTGGGATCTGGTTCTAGAACTAATAAGACATTTCCTGAGTAATCAGATGAGCTCTGCTCTGATTTGCTGCTTCACAGCAAGACCCCGCCCCCTGCTAATCACACTGAAGCACCCTGTCGAAACAGACTAAATAAAATGAGCCTCTGTGTAAATAAGCTCCGCCCTCATACTATTGAGTTAGCTATGCTAGTTACTAGGCGCTAATGCTAGTCGCTAACGTTCCCTGTGCTAGCTACTGGCTCCATCTGGACACCAACACACAGTAGATTAAAGTTGATCCTCACTATGGAGCTCTCAGATTAAGATGATCTGCTCCAACCGCCACACACGGATACAATCACACAGCATGGCTGGACTTACAGGCTGCTGTTGGGGTGGTGGTGCTAATAAAGGTGGAGCTGCTCCTCTCTTCAGTCTCTTCAGGGTCAGGCGCTGAGCAGAGCTGCTCCATATTGTCCAGGACGTTTGGGAAACTGTCCGGAGATAGACTGGAATGTGCAGACGGCCGGATTAAAGTTATCCAGGATCCTGGTAAAGAGGTGGGAGCTAAACTTCCTGTTCACCACTTTGTTTTAGGAAGTTTTGTTCCACCTTAAATGGTGCTGCCGTTGCCTTCTGGCACCTGTACAGCAGCATTTAAGGTGGAAAGGAATGTTGGGTTAGGAAGCAACTGATATCCTGTAGCCAGCCTGGAACACTGGTTTTCCCCACATGGTCCACCATTGTTTAGGTTCTGTAGCTCCGTTGTGGTTCTATGTAAATGTTGGGGGTGTGAATATTAATGAGCCGATTTTGGAATCGGCTGGTTTTACCTTCCTCATTTGGAAAAGCGGGATTGGTATTTGAACTCGTGTTTGAGATTCACACATACAGTTCTCTATTCTCGAGCATCTTCACGTTTAGAACACATCTCTCTCAAATCTGTTACTTACACTCATCATCAACAGACCAGCTGCACCCAAAACGAGGTGTGGGAGTGCGGTGGTGTTGGTAATGAAGATAAAGGTGACCAGGATCAATAACTGGTGATAAATTGAGACTGATATAATCAATATTTATTGAGCTACACATACAGAAGTCTGTCTCTCAGTATGGTGTCGGGCCGCCGTGTTTGCTAACCCAACACGCCAGACGTCTCGGTATGGAGCTGTAGAGGTTCCTAATGGAGTCCTGTGATAATCCATCCCATGCAGCTTGAACATCCTCACACAGTTCCTGCAGATGGTGCGGTAGGGGTGGAGGTGGAGGGACACCATTTTTCTGGACGTGTGACAACAAACCGTTCGTCTTGGTGCTGACCACGGTGCCTCCACACACGGATTCGTTGGGCACCAAGACTAAAGCGGGACTCGTCACTGAAGATGACCCGCTGCCATTCTGAGTCACTCCATGACAGTCTGGTACGACACCACTGCAGTCTTTGGTGACGGTGACGTGGTGTTAAGGACAGTCGTGGTAACGGTCTGTGTGCATGTAGTCCTGCGTGGTGCAGCCGTCTGACGATGGTGCTGCACTAGCAGGAGGACTCATGGAGGACACCACTGCTCGCTGGGTGTCTGTAATGGTGATGTTGGGTCAGTCAGGTACAGAGATACGACCCCTCACGTCACGTGTGCGGCCGAGTGTGAAACCTGAATCATTAGCACGTCTCCCCATGTCAAACCTACACACCAAGTTTCAGTCCTGTGCAGCTATTCCTCTCTCCCTCTCTCTCTCTCTCTCTCTCTCCCCCCTGTTTTGTCCCAGTGAAAGTGAGGAAGATCTGGATCGGGCTGATGGGAGACATTTGGTTCATTATTCATTCGTCCAGCTGACACGTTATGACCAGCCGCTTTCGAGACGTTCTGCTTCGGAATCTTGTACTCTCTGGAATGTCGGTGCGGAGAGTGAAAGCGAGTGGCAGAGAGTGCTGGCTGTGTGCTGGTGTGTGGGATGGTGCTGGGTATGAAGCCAGGGCACGTGTAGGAGGAGCACAGCTGAGTGGGTGAATCAGTGAGTGGGATATTGCGGCCGGTGCTATTGTATTGATTCGCCGGGATTCATATTCCTCTTTGTCTGCCTGCACTTCACCAGCCAGGCTCCCACCGACGAGGCCATTACTGAGGCTTCAGTAACGCGGCAGGCGTTAGACGCAGGCGAGAGCTCAGGCTCTTTAAAGGGGAACTCCACCCATATTTCAGTTTCTACACAGTTAAACAGTTAGGATGTACAGAGAGTCACACACAGTGGTTTAGTGTGAGACACCCCATTCCAGAAGTACTGTACTGTTCACACTGGTGGTGAAGGTAACCAGACATCCACCTCTAAACACTCCACAGAAAGTCACTCTATGACATCTTTATGAATACACTGCATGATTTTGGTCTAAACTTGATTAAATGTAGAGGTTAGGGGGTTTAGTGTAAATGTGGGGGTTAGTGTAAATGTAGGGGTTAGTGTAAATGTAGGGGTTAGGGGGTTTAGTGTAAATGTGGGGGTTAGTGTAAATGTAGGGGTTAGTGTAAATGTAGGGGTTAGGGGGTTTAGTGTAAATGTAGGGGTTAGTGTAAATGTAGGGGTTAGGGGGTTTAGTGTAAATGTAGGGGTTAGGGGGTTTATTGTAAATGTAGGGGTTAGGGGGTGTAGTGTAAATGTAGGGGTTAGGGGTTTAGTGTAAATGTAGGGGGTAGGGGGTTTATTGTAAATGTAGGGGTTAGGGGGTTAGTGTAAATGTAGGGGTTAGGGGGTTTATTGTAAATGTAGGGGTTAGGGGTTTTAGTGTAAATGTAGGGGTTAGGGGGTTAGGGTAAATGTAGGGGTTAGGGGTGTAAATGTAGGGGTTAGGGGGTTTAGTGTAAATGTAGGGGGTTATGGTAGCGGGGGGGGTTTAGTGTAAATGTGGGGGTTTGGGGGTGTAGTGTAAATGTAGGGGTTTGGGGGTTTATTGTAAATGTAGGGGTTAGGGGGTTTAGTGTAAATGTAGGGGGTTTAGTGTAAATGTAGGGGTTAGGGGGTTTAGTGTAAATGTAGGGGTTAGGGGGGTTTAGTGTAAATGTAGGGGTTAGGGGTTTTAGTGTAATGTAGGGGTTAGGGGTTTTGTGTAAATGTAGGGGTTAGGGGGTTTAGTGTAAATGTAGGGGTTAGGGGATTTAGTGTAAATGTAGGGGGTTTAGTGTCAAATGTAGGGGTTTAGGGGGTTATTTAGTGGTAAATGATTTTTTTAGTGTAGGGTTTTAGTGTAAATGTAGGTAGTAGTTAGGGGTTTTGTGTATATGTAGGGGTTAGGGGGTTTAGTGTAAATGTAGTAGTTAGGGGTTAGTGTAAATGTAGGGGTTATGGGGTTTAGTGTAAATGTAGTGTAGGTTAGGAGGGGGTTTAGTGTAAATGTAGGGGTTAGGAGGTTTAGTGTAAGTGTAGGGGTTAGGGGGTTTAGTGTAGATGTAGGGGTTAGGGGTTTAGTGTAAATGTAGAGGGTTAGGGGGTTTAGTGTAAATGTAGAGGTTAGGGGGTTTAGTGTAAATGTAGGGGTTAGGGGGTTTAGTGTAAATGTAGGGGTTAGGGGGTTTAGTGTAAATGTAGGGGTTAGGGGGTTTAGTGTAAATGTAGGGGTTAGGGGGGTTAGTGTAAATGTAGGGGTTAGGGGGTTTAGTGTAAATGTAGGGGTTAGGGGGTTTAGTGTAAATGTAGGGGTTAGGGGGTTTAGTGTAAATTGAGGGGGTAAGGGTTTAGTGTAAATGTAGGGGTTAGGGGGTTTAGTGTAAATGTAGGGGTTAGGGGTTTAGTGTAAATGTAGGGGTTAGGGTTTAGTGTAAATGTAGGGGTTAGGGGGTTTAGTGTAAATGTGGGGGTTAGGGGGTTAGTGTAAATGTAGGGGTTAGGGGGTTTAGTGTAAATGTAGGGGTTAGGGTTTAGTGTAAATGTAGGGGTTAGGGTTTAGTCTAAATGTAGGGGTTAGGGGCTTTAGTGTAAATGTAGGGGTTAGGGTTTAGTGTAAATGTAGGGGTTAGGGGGTTTAGTGTAAATGTAGGGGTTAGGGGGTTTAGTGTAAATGTAGGGGTTAGGGGGTTTAGTGTAAATGTAGAGGTTAGGGGGTTTAGTGTAAATGTAGGGGTTAGGGTTTAGTGTAAATGTAGGGGTTAGGGGGTTTAGTGTAAATGTAGGGGTTAGGGGGTTTAGTGTAAATGTAGGGGTTAGGGGTTTAGTGTAAATGTAGGGGTTAGGGGGTTTAGTGTAAATGTAGGGGTTAGGGGGTTTAGTGTAAATGTAGGGGTTAGGGGGTTTAGTGTAAATGTAGGAGGTAGGGGTTTAGTGTAAATGTAGGGGTTAGGGGGTTTAGTGTAAATGTAGGGGTTAGGGGGTTTAGTGTAAATGTAGGGGTTAGGGGGTTTAGTGTAAACTTAATTTAGTGTTTTTATAGCAAATGTAGACATAAACATAAGGGCTAGGGTTTACAGTGGATATAGGGGTTAGAGGGTTTAATGTAAATTTAATTTAGTGCTTATCGTAAATATAGGGCTCTTGGTAAATGTAAACGCTTGGGTTTACTATATAGGGAAAATGTGAGGGTTAGGGTTTATTGTAAATATCGGGGTAAAGGATTAGTATAAATGTAAGTGTTTAAAATAACAGAACATATATAGATATAGTTTATTACGAGTTCTATAATGCGCGTCTGTACTGTGAGCTGTGTTTACATTGGAGACAGTGAATTCCTCCGAGATTCTGGAAACCCGGTGGATTATCTTTTCACACAGAGAGAGTGTGTGCACCTAGTGAATCGGCAGCTGGAGCACGGCTACGTGTGCGATGGAGGAGGTAGGCGGGAGGTACTGGGTGGTAACGGAAGGCGAAAGATCAAGAGGCGACGCTTATGTAAGATGTAAATGGAAGTGTAGTGGGCCCGGAGAGAGAGGCTGGAGGGCTGAGGCAGCTGCAGCAGTGTGGGCTGCTGGACTGAAAGAGAAGAGAATGCACGGACTCCGAGGTGTCTCAGAAAGCGAGAGTTCGGTGGACTGTGCAGTGAACGTCTGCAGAACGGCTCTGACGGTTCTCCTGCACTGCTGCAGTGTCTCTGGATGCCTCGGGGAAGTGATGCTAGATCTACACCGTGACAAAAACGGTCTTAAATATATTTTAATACATAAACATACAGCATTACATATGGAGAACACAGTATATACACACATACAGAGGAAACAGGGATCAGTCAGAGCACTATGGCTGTATTCAAAATGGTATACCACATACCAGAGGTTCTAGTGTACAGGTGGAGCTATCTTTATGATGTACTGGAGATACCCGGATGGTGCTCTACTCCAGTCAGAGGTTCTAGTGTACAGGTGCAGCTATCTTTATGACGTACTGCATCCCATCATGCACCACAGCCTCACCAGCACTGCTTCACCCAGAGAAGATGGCGGCGGGTAACACTGGGGGGCTAAACACAGCCCACTCCGAGTATAACTGTGGGTGTAGTGATTGTAGTGGGGTGGTGTTCATCAGAATGAGCCTCAGAAAGTTAAATATACAGGTCTGAAGATTAATAAAAGATGAACTCGCTTTAGAGGATCAGTTTTAGAGTGAAGTAGCCGAGGGTAGCTAACAGCTAGGCTAACCGTATCTCAGGTGAACTGAGCAGCGTTAGCAGCAGCTAGCTCTAAACAGTGGATACAGTAATAACAGCTCTGAGGTAAATGTGAGGTAACTGGTCATGTGAATGTATTAGTGTACTACACTGTAGGGCAGAACTTGTTACTGTACTGTGTACCACACACAGAGGCGTATATAGTGTGCAGTACATACTACTGTAGTGTGCAGTGTGCGGTATAGTGGTGTGCCATTTCGAATACAGCCCATGTTATTGTTTTTTAGCCTCGGAAATCAAAAAGAAACTACATGTGACAGAATTACAAATAGAAGCACCTAAAACCATTTCCAGTAGACCCACTTCCTGTTTACCTGTACAGGTATAAATAAGTTCAGTCTTAGAAGCTGGTTTAGCTCCTTCTCCTCACAATCCAAATAACCCCAAACACATTCAGTGGTGTTGGGGACTCTGTGGTGGTCAGTCGATTATTCTGAGACCACCACCAGCTTCAGTGTTTGATGAGTCTGTCTCCTTTTCTCAACGCCTACACCTCCTTTCAGACCTCCATAGTGTTGAGGTGTCTTCTCACAGAGGGAGGAAGGATGGACAGGAGCACCTGTGGAGGTTCTCAGATCTGAAGCAGGAGTGGAGGCTGATGTTCTCCTCTTGCTCAGAGATGAAAGTGCTGATCTGATGGGGACAGTGTTGGTGGGTCTACCAGGTTTTCCGGGTGGTTGTTAGGAGCCCTTTAAACTAGAGTTCAGATACAGGACTTCCCTACAGTTTCAAAAAAAGATGGTTCCTTCATTAAACATACTGGTTCTGTAATATATGTATATAGCACAAAATTGGTTCTTTGTTGCGACACACTTCACATAAAGGTTCTAAATAGAGCCACTGAGGAACCGTAATCTTATACGAGATGGCTATTAATGTTATAAGTGTACATACAATCCCAGGCACTTTTATTAGGTACGGGTCATGAACCCGTTAGCGTGTATTCATCAAAGCCCAGCCTGACTGTAAAACTGAGACACGTGAATTCCACACAGGCTTGTTCTTCGGATTCATCTGTGCTGTAGCTGTACGATCAAACTCACATCTGATAGGAGCGCGTGGGTTTGAGCGTATCAGATGAAGAACCTGAGAAAGTGCGGTTATACGTATTAAACATGCGCACTGGTGTAAACGATCACATGTTCCGTTTAGAGGTATATAATACAACACACGTTTCAGGAAATCAGCCACTGACTGAAGGACTAAGCGGTTTTGTTCGTTCTACGTTTATTTTTATCAGTTTTGCGATATGCGGTTTGGTCAGTAGAGGGAGCAGCCCACTTTTTCCCCCACTGGCTGGTGAATGCTGTCATTTTATTGGCTCTCTACTGGGGGGTTGCACAGTGGGGTCCGACTAATCACTGATGACATTATGAACAAAACCACTGGAGAAGGAAAATTTCTGCAGCTATATACATATATATGTATTAGTTTGTATATATATATGTATGTGTATATATGTATATTTACAAACACACATGCCATATCAATTTGTCATCACGCTAAATGTCAAATCTTTTTTTATAAATGTATAGATTTCAAGTCAGTAGAATGGGATGTGTCATATTCAGTAAGCCATGCATTGCCTTTGATAGCGGATGCGGCCTTTCCGAGGCACTCGTAGAGCACCGTAAGCAAAAATAAGATCAACCGACTTTCGTAGGAATTGATCTTTGACGCTCTGTTGATCATCCGTGTTAGTACCAGAGGTCACAGCATGATGTGCCTTTTTGAAGGAGCCTGAGAACGCAGTGCTAGCTGCCAGGGAACTGGAGATATGGACGCCAGAGTCTGTAACCGACTTGGGCGCACCCTAGGCGGGCTTGCCAAGACGGTCGCTCGCACTAAAGGCCAGGGTGCCAGAGAAAATAAGAGCTAGTAACTGTGCAGGCTTAGAGGGCGTTATGCTCCCCCTCCGACCACACATGACTTTTTACTGCAGTTTTCAGGAAACCGGAGATAACGGTTAATGGTGACGGTTAATATCGGAGGTGCTAGAACCACATAAGATGTCGCAGTAAGATGTAGCCTATTCAACGAGCCCCGGATTGCATTGATAGCCCTACAGGAATCCATGCTCCTCCACCGTTATCTTCTCTGAAGAGCCTTTGCTGTTAGTATCACCTGATCAGTTGGCTGTTTGAGTAGTCTGTGCATTCCCTACTCCCTACTGGAACATCTGCATGAATTTGGGCGTGCATCATGTAAATGATGGTGCTCATAAGGCGGTGCCTCTCCACCCCCACCCCCCCAACACTTTGTCCTGATTGTACATCGTATGCATAGTAGTAGTTTGTGCAGTTTTGGTGAATATGGTCCATTCTCAGGTTTAGCTAGGTCAACTTACCACGTAGGTCACAAGGTATTTGCCCATCTGTACAACTATTACCCGTCCTTCATAGTGACTGTACTTACAGTCCAACCCTTTACTAAATGGTGCTTTGTTCCCCAATAGTTTGTGCTTTCTTCATCCTGCTGAGGCTCGGGTTGCTCCCCAGAGTCGGATCTATCCTTATGTATCTGGATTTTGGAGCTTTCTGGTCGGTGACATCGCATCGCTCCACAGCAGCCATTCTCTCAGTGGCATGATGGATGGACAGAACCTTGTAGGTGCGCTTCCCAATCAGGTACAACATCTCGCACAGACACATGAAGATGCAGACGGCCGAGGTGACCACCATGAAGAGCGTGAAGATTTTCTTCTCAGTGGGCCGCGAGATGAAGCAGTCCACGGTGTTGGGACACGGCTCCAGCGAGCACTTGGAGAGCTGCGGCATGTCAAAGCCGTCGTAGATGTAATAGAGAATGTAAAGGAACGCAGAGTCGATCCCAGCTTTGAAGATAAGACTCAGCAGGTAGGTCCACCAAAGCCCGCCCCTTTTCTTCCCAGGATTGGCATACAGGTGTGAACCCTCGTGGGCTTGGGAGTACTTCTTGTCCTTTTCCTCTCTGTATTTGACGTGAGCCACCACCAGCAGAGACGGGCAGGTGACGAAGATGAGCTGCAGCGCCCACAGGCGGATGTGGGAAATGGGGAAGATGCTGTCGTAGCAGACGTTGGTGCATCCTGGCTGCCTGGTGTTGCACACAAAGTCTTTGTTGTCGTCGCCCCAAACACGCTGCGCCGCCACCACGAACACCAGCACCCTGAATACGAAGACCATGGAGAGCCACACGCGGCCGAACACGGTGGAGTATTTATTTACCCCGCTCAGGAGGCTCTGCAGACCCGTCCAGTTCATCCTCACTCACTGTTCACTCTACCAAACACACACAGAGAAATACAGGTTGACTTAGAAACAGCATCATGCATCACCAAAAACTGCACCGGCCTTCTTATCAGCTCCACTGACCATACAGGACATTCTGTAGGTGTACAGGTCCAGACTGTAGTCCATCTGTTTCTCTGTGTACTGGTATTACCCTGTTCTTCAATGGTCAGGACCCCCACAGGACCACCACAGAGCGGGTACTACGTGGGTGGTGGATCATTCTCAGCACTGCAGTGACACTGACGTGGTGGTGGTGTGGTAGTGTGTGTGTTGCTGGTGTGAGTGGATCAGACACAGCAGTGCTGCTGGACACCTCAGTGTCACTGCTGGACTGAGAATCGTCCACCAACCAGAACTATCCAGCCGACGGGGTCCTGGTAGAGTATGGTTATGGTAGGGGTGGTTTAGAGTTATGGTAGGATAGAGTAGGAGAAGGGTAGGTGTATGGCAGGGGTGGGTTGGAGTAGGAGAAGGATAGGGGTGGGTTAGAGTGGGCTAGAGTAGGGGCAGGGTACGGGTACAGTGGGGTGGACTAGATTAGGGGAAGGAGGAGTGGGTTACAGTAGGGTTATCGGGTGGGTTAGGTGGGGGTGAGTGGGCATAGTAGGGTTGGGTTAGAGTAGGGGTCAATAAGGGTACACTAGGAGTGGGTTAGAGTAAAGGTTGGGTAGGTGTACTGTAGGGGTGGTTTAGACTAGGGGTGGGTAGGTGTACGGTAGGGGTGGGTTAGAGTAGGAGAAGGGTAAGGGTACAGTAGGGTTTGGGTTAGAGTAGGAGAAGGGTAAGGGTACAGTAGGGTTTGGGTTAGAGTAGGGGTGGTTAGGGGTACAGTGGGGCTGGTACAGTAGGAGTGGGTTAGAGTAGAGGTGGGTAGGGGTATGGTAGGGGTGGGTTAGAGTAAGGGTTGGGTTAGATTAGGAGAAGGGTAGGGGTACAGTAGGGGGGGTTAGGGGTACAGTAGGGTTTGGGTTAGAGTAGGGGTGGTTAGGGTACAGTAGGGGTGGGTTAGAGTAGGAGAAGGGTAGGGGTACAGTAGGGGTGGGTTAGAGTAGGAGAAGGGTAGGTGTACGGCAGGAGTGGGTTGGATTAGGAGAAGGTTAAGGGTGGGTTAGAGTAGAGGTAGGCTTGAGTGGGCTAGATTAGGGGAAGGTACGGTAGGAGTGGGTTACAGTAGGGGTGTGTTAGAGTAAGGGTTGGGTTTAAGTAGGAGAAGGGTAGGGGTACAGTAGGGTTTGGGTTAGAGTAGGGGTGGTTAGGGTACAGTAGGGGTGGGTTAGAGTAGGAGAAGGGTAGGTGTACGGCAGGGGTGGGGTGGGTTAGAGTAGAGGTAGGTTTGAGTGGGCTAGAGTAGGGGCAGGGTACGGGTACAGTGGGGTGGACTAGATTAGGGGAAGGTACAGTAGGAGTGGGTTAGAGTAGGGGTGGGTAGGGGTACAGTAGGGGTATGGTAGGGGTGGGTTAGAGTAAGGGTTGGGTTAGAGTAGGAGAAGGGTAGGGGTACAGTAGGTTTGGGTTGGAGTGAGAGCTGGGTTAGAGTAGGGGTGGGTAGGGGTACAGTAGGGGTGGGTTAATGTAGGGGTAGGACAGTGGTGGGGTAGGAAGTTGTACATGCATTAAATGTAAGTATCTAAAGGTACTGGGACTGTTCCAGTCCTAACCTAAATGTTAACATCAGAGACCCAAAATAAACAGCGGAGCTGCAGGAACTCTCTGGAGAAATGTTTGGTCCTGAAAGTGAACCAAAACAAACACAAATCCAGCACACAGACAGTAAGACGTGTGCGGCATGCTCTGATTGGGATTTCTCTGAACTAGTGCAGGAACACACCCACAGTCTGAAAGCGGGACATCATAGTTTGGGTCAGTCAGTCTCCTGGTAATTGGTCTGATGAATTTGGGTGTCTAAATTTAACCGGAAGCTCTGAAGGGGTTTAGACGTGACATTTTCGTGATAGTGATTATCTTTTTAATTAGTTGATGGAAAGTTTGTGCTGGATCAGAACTATAGAACCTGAGGCTTCAGGATCCGCTCAACCCCCACTCTGATACGGCCACTGCACTGGTCCCATGCTTCTTAATGGACGCTCACATCCTGTAGTTCCACCTTGCTGGTGTACACTGTAGCTCCTCTGTTGATGCTCAGTTTCGACCTGTAGTCCTTCATCAGTGGTCAGTTTGGCTCTGTGGACAGAAACTGACCAGTGGCGGACTTCATAAACTGGGGAGTATCAGCTAAAGGTGGGTGTGTCTAATAAAGTGATCACTAAGTGAAAGCACAAGGTTGGTGTTTCCAATACATTGGCCAGCCTGTGGAAACACAAGTCAGGCGTTTCTAATAAAATGGCCAGTGAGTAAAGACATAAGGGATGTATTTCCAATACACTGAGCAGTCAGTGAAAGTACAAGGCAAGCAGGTGTTTCTAATAAAGTGGCCAGTAAGTGAAGACACAAGGTAGGTAGTTCCAGTAAATTGGCCAGTGTGTAGGAGTACATGGTAGGTGTTTCCAGTGAAGTCTAAAAAGCTTTGACTGTCACTTGGCTGGCCACATAACATACATACCTAACATAGCGATGACTAATTACAGGGTTTGTCCACCGTTTGGGTGACTGGGTGTGAATTGTAGGCGGAGCCGGATGTTGGAATGTCTTTCACTGCGGATTATTAATTTATCATTAGAGTGTTTATATAAGAAGCTCTGTCAGCACTTTGGCTGTGCTATTAATTCATCCAAACATTAAACTTGTCCCAGCAGTCCCTGTACAGGAGACAAAGCAGTTTGTGATTTACAGACTGATAGACGTGGCCACACGACCAGAACTCCCAGAACTGGGACTACACAGCCGTGCTAGTGAAGCTAATCAGCTTTAGCTTGCTTGGGAGCATAAGGACTAGACTCAGGAGTAATGGGAAAAGGTCATGTGGTCTGATGACCCCAGACTGACCCTGTTCTAGGACGATTGGAGCATCAGGCCAAGAAGAGCAGTCCATAAAGTGAAGCCCCATCATGCATAGTGTCCACTGTACAAGCCTCTGGAGGCAGTGTTATGATCTGGGGGGGCTTCAGCAATGACAGGAAACAGACCTGGGCTGTATTCGTAATGGTGTACACGCCCCCTGTGTGTGTGTACAGTCCAGTAACAAGTTCTGACCTACAGTGTAGTACACTAATACAGTCACATGACCAGTTACCTCACATTTACCTCAGAGCTGTTATTACTGTATCCACTGTTTAGAGCTAGCTGCTGCTAACGCTGCTCAGTTCACCTGAGATACGGTTAGCCTAGCGGTTAGCTTCCCTCGGCTACTTCACTCTAAAACTGATCCTCTAAAGCGAGTTCATCTTTTATTAATCTTCAGACCTGTATATTTAACTTTCTGAGGCTCATTCTGATGAACACACACCCCACTACAATCACTACACCCACAGTTATACTCGGAGTGGGCTGCGTTTAGCTCCCCAGTGTTACCCACCGCCATTTTTTCTGGGTGAAGCAGGCTGAGAGCTTGTGTGGCCGTGGTGCATGATGGGATGCTGTACACCATGAAGATAGCTCCACCTGTACACTAGAACCTCTGACTGGAGTAAAACACCATCCGGGTATCTCCAGTACACTACAGATCTTCAGTTTGGTCGCATACTGTGTACTACAGACTACTATTAGGTAGATTTAGTATGTGGGTGGTATGTAGTGTGCTGCTTTGAATACAGCCCAGATCATTTCAGGGCAAAAACAAGGAGGAACTCTTTTATCAGAATACAGTCTGGATGTCAGGCTGGACTGAAGATGCTGTAAACTGATCTGATGAGCTGAGATCCTGGAGAAGGAATGCATGCAGCAACTTGTCACACAACTCTCCGTCAGCGGAGGTGGCGGATTCCACATTTCACACAGGAATGCAACTGGAGACCCACCATACTGCAGATATACAAGCTCACTGGACACAAAACGAGTCCCCTGTGACACCTCCACCAGCACCAACAACAGCTGGGACTGGATTGGGCCTGGACCGGGCAAGTTTCTGGATGTAGGCCACATCAGTGACACTCTTACATCAAAGAATTTTGACTCACACCCCACAGGTATTTATAGCTCCATCGTCCTCTTGCAGCGCCCCCTGCAGGAGTCTGTAGTTACTACCACATTAAACACGTAAGGTGACTCAGGTTTTTTGCCCGGGGAGCTTATTCTACTGTGTCTGAGAAGCATCGTGGTGAATGAGGAAGGATTAGGAGAATAAAGAGGAAAGTAAAAGTGACATTTTCAGAGCCGAGGATCTATATAAAGTACTCTAGAGGTAAAACAGAACGAGCTATGATCTCCTCCACACTTTCTTTTTTGGAAGTGATGGCATTAAAGAACCTATAGAACCCTAGAATGGGTGACGCTTTAACGAGACCGAGATATGCAAGGGTCTTCAGATGTACTGCCCTGCTTCACTCACTGTCCACTCTATTAGACACGCCTACCTTGCTGGTCCACCTTGTAGATGGACAGTCAGAGACGATAGCTCATCTGCTGCGGCACAGTGCAGTGTTGGTCATCCTCTAGTCCTTCATTAGTGGGGACAGGACGCTTCCCCAGGACAGCTGTGGGCAGGATAGTTGTGGTTGGTGGACGATTCTCAGTCCAGCAGTGACACTGAGGCGTCCAGCAGCACTGCTGTGTCTGATCCACTCACACCAGCACCACACACACTAACACACCACCACGTCAGTGTCACTGCAGTGCTGAGAATGATCCACCACCCACATAGTACCTGCTCTGTGGTGGTCCTGTGGGGGTCCTGACCATTGAAGAACAGGGTAATACAGTACACAGAGAAACAGATGGACTACAGTCTGGACCTGTACACCTACAGAGTGTCCTGTACGGTGGGTGGAGCTGATACAGTGGACAGTGAGTGTAGATATAAGTAGGTGGACCTACTGACGTGCCCGGTGGGTGTACGTTGTTAAGACTCTATTAGTTAAACAGGTGCTCTGAGATTCCAGGTGCAGTTGATGGCTTCCTGTTGGAATCTAAAGGGGGTCTACAGGAAACTGGTGGTCAGTTATGTTTAAGCCGATTCCCATTGGAAAGCATGAGCATCAGATTTCAATCCTGATGGTTCTAATGGTCTTTTTCCAGCTGGGTATTTATAATGCATACGTATATGTAGGATCAATTAGCAGTCCTGTGTGCACAGTATACAAACATAGATGGTTCTTTAGGGTTCTTTAGTCCTTTAGACCACTTTCATGATTAAATTGTTCTCAGCATGATATAATGGTTCCCCACATTGATGTAGAAGGCACTGTACATAGCACAGCACACACTAACACACCACCACCACGTCAGTGTCACTGCAGTGCTGAGAATGATCCACCACCCACATCATACCTGCTCTGTGGGGGTCCTGCGGGGGTCCTGACCATTGAAGAACAGGGTAATACAGTATACAGAGAAACAGATGGACTACAGTCTGGAGCTGTACACCTACAGAGTGTCCTGTAGGGTCAGTGGAGCTGATAAAACCGAGTGTGTATAAGAGGTAATCCAGTTACTGTGTCTTCTATACCTGTATAGACACGTCAGCTCTTTTCCAATTACACCAAACCGCCAGCGGCTGTAGGCTACTGCACCCATCAGGTACATACAGACCACTCCAATAAACTATTACATTAATAAGAAGTCACTTACCGTGTCATATATAAACCCTGTACCAGCGCCGCTAATCCCGTCTGACCTGATCCGAGGCCTACTGCGAGAGCCACACCTTAAAAAGGAGCCATGCAAAAAAGGCTGCGGAGCCGGCCGAGCAACCTCAGGTGGGTCAGAGTCATTGTCAGAGCGAGACGGCGCTCTGAGAGTGAGAGAGAACAAACAGGGAGGTGCTCGGTATTCATGAGGTCTTATCTTACATGAGAACGCCGGAAGCACATGGAGAACATCTTCCCGGAACCAGCATGCCGTCCGCGCCACCCTAAGGAGACCGGGTCTAGAGGAATGCAGAACATCACAAGCTGCGTTTACAGATAGAAGGCTTTCAGCGTGTGGACATTCAGAGAGGCTCGGGGTAAACGCTCCATTCTGGAGGCACTGAGCGAATCAGGAGTGCTCCTCTGAAGGCCTCCCGTATGACACGGCCAGTTAAAGGTCCTGTATGCGTAGTACAAAACAGCCGGTGGTTCTTTAGGGGTTCTTTAGCTCGTTAGACCCTTCTCGCACTGTAGATATCATAACACACACTAACACACCACCACCATGTCAGTGTCACTGCAGTGCTGAGAATGATCCACCCCCCACATCATACCTCCTCTGTGGTGGTCTTGTGGGGGTCCTGACCATTGAAGAGCAGCGTCTGCATAGGAAGTATTCAGAGAGGTCGGATAAGAAGCGTTCCATTCTAGAGACACTTTAATGTTATATATATAACAATAAAACCACCTCCTTGTGTCTACACCCTATTCAATCCATCTAATCAGCTTCACTGATATTTGATCAGGACCCCCAAAGGACCACCACAGAGCAGGTATGATGAGGGACAACAGCGTCCTGTGGGCAGAGTCCTGTGCCCACTGCTGAAGGACTAGAGGATGACCAACACTGCACTGTGCAGCAGCAGATGAGCTATCGTCTCTGACAGTCCATCTACAAGGTGGAGCTGCAAGGTAGGAGTGTCTAATAGAGTGGACAGTGAGTGGACACAGTGTCTCAACACTCCAGCAGCACTGCTGTGTCTGATCCACTCACACCAGCACCACCCACACTAACACACCACCACCACGTCAGTGTCCCTGCAGTGCTGAGAATGATCCACCACCCACATACTACCTGCTCTGTGGGGGTCCTGTGGGGGTCCTGACCATTGAAGAACAGGGTAATACAGTACACAGAGAAACAGATGGACTACAGTCTGGACCTGTACACCTACAGAGTGTCCTGTATGGTCAGTGGAGCTGATGAGGAGTGTGGACACATTACGGCTGATCGTGTACAGGGGTATAGATAGTACATAGTCAGAAGTCAGTAAATGGCGGTATCTAGAACAGGATTAGAATAATAATAGGATATTAAATAACACCAGCAGAAGTGCCTAATTATTTATTTCCCCTTATTGTAGTTCAGTTCCTCCACGTCTACTTTGTGGCCTGTTCCGTGTTTATATGTCTGACCTTTATCAGAAACCGGGCAGCTAGAACTCCTGTGAAAACCCAGCAGAGGCATCGCACTCTGACTCACTTCACTGCGGGCCTGCAGAGTGAAACACAAACACTCTCACTCCCAGCAATCGCTGCTGACACGGACACTGCAATGGTCAAAAGCACATATGAGTCACCCTGTGCACTATCCTGGTTATGATTCACCACAGACCACCCATGGCCAACTCCATTAAGCTCCACAATCATTTCTGCTGTTTCCTGACACTGAGAGCAGGAGAACCGCTCCCCGCCATCCCGACACACAGACTTCGCCTTCATCTCACCCAAAATAGCAGCAGCATCTCAGAGCACCTCATGATCCGGTTATTATCAGGCCTGCGGGTGAATAAAGGCTGATGAGTGAAGCGACCACTAGAGGCCGCCAAAGCTAAGCCGCTTCGTCATTTCACTGTGAGATACAATCGGTTATGTATACCGCAGGCCAGAGTGTCCTTGTACACTAATCAAGTCCTGAATCAGATAAAGGTCATGAAGAGGAAGTCATGAACAGATCAAACCTGTATACTAACCTGTAGCCTAGACATCACAATATATCATCAGACAAAACGGAGGTGTGGGAGTGCAGGTGTGTTGGGAAGGAAGATAAAGGTGACCAGGATCAATAACTGATGATAAATTTAGACTGATATGATCAATATTTATTGAGCTACACATACAGAAGTCTGTCTCTCAGTATGGCGTTGGGCCGCCATAAGTATGGTGCATATGTAGGTATGTATATATATATATGTATATATATATCTGGTGTCTCTTTTGCTTTTGAACTAACCAGGCTAACTAATCTGTTACTGTGCCTTTAAGACTGATATATGCAAATAAGTTCTGTTCAAAATGGCTGCTCTGTATTGTGCTTCATCCAAAACACATACTTTGGGTGGAGGTAACCCGCCGCTGCCTGGAAAAGGCGGATACACAGTATACAAATGTGTTGGTTTTTGTGACATCAGGGAATTTAGACTGGCAGTTTAGTTTCCATACATAGACTGAATGGCCTGTGGGTCTGTGTGCTGCCGTGATGTACCATATATGTATATGTATATCTATATGTATATATATACATATTTAAGTTCTGAATACTGTCAGTGTATGTATGCTGATCCGCAAATAAATAGCTGCACCCAGAGGGAATCAACCGGAACCAGGAATGAGACTTGGTGGGTAGATCTGACATTGTCAAGTCAAGAGGCTTTTATTGTTATTCCAATAAAATAAAACTATAAATATGATAAATTATACATTTATCAACATGCATAAACTCAGCAGCTCCTGAGGTAGTACTTGTCACGTCTGTCTGCCTGTCTGTCTGCCTGTCCTTGTTCATATGCCATACAACGCCCCCTCTGGTTGCTTCATGCCATGACATTGCTTTACCTGCTCCCCACTGGCTTCGCCCACACCCACACCTGAGACCAATCTGGTACTCATTAGAACTTGTATTAAGACCCCTTTGGTTGCCCTCTGTTTGTGAAGTCTCTGTTGTCCCTTTGTTAGTTCTGAGCCTCAACCACTCCGTTACAGTACTACTAGGGCTGCTGATCTCTTGGCTATGGAGTTGGTGTTGAGAGACCAGGTAAGCTTCTCCCAGGTGAGGAAATGGACACAGAGAAGCTAGGTGTTCCTGACGATTCCCACAGCAGAGCCAGTGATGTTCAGTGGCACTCTTTGGAAGTCATCAACCATCTCCTTAGTTTTGTCCACATTCAGAGAGAGGTTGTTGGTTCTGCACCAGCCACCATTACAGACCTCCAGTGAGCAGTGGTGTCTCCACGAGTCCTCCTGTTAGTGCAGCACCATCGGCAGACGGCTGCACCACGCAGGACTACATGCACACAGACCGTTACCACGACTGTCCTTAACACCACGTCACCGTCACCAAAGACTGCAGTGGTGTCGTACCAGACTGTCATGGAGTGACTCAGAATGGCAGTGGGTCATCTTCAGTGACGAGTCCCGCTTTAGTCTTGGTGGAGACGCCCAACGAATCCGTGTGTGGAGGCACCGTGGTCAGCACCAAGATGAACGGTTTGTAGTCACACGTCCAGAAGGCCTGGTGTCCCTCCACCTCCACCCCTACCGCACCATCTGCAGGAACTGTGTGAGGATGTTGAAGCTGCATGGCATGGATTATCACAGGACACCATTAGGAACCTCTACAGCTCCATACCGAGACGTCTGGCGTGTTGGGTTAGCAAACACGGCGGCCCGACGCCATACTGAGAGACAGACTTCTGTATGTGTAGCTCAATAAATATTGATCATATCAGTCTAAACTTATCATCAGTTATTGATCCTGGTCACCTTTATCCTCCTTCCCAACACACCCGCACTCCCACACCTCCTTCTGGGTGCAGCTGGTCTGTTATGTAGTGTATATAGGCTCGGCAGCAACACCGGGCTTGCCTGCTCTTGTTTAAGAGTGCAGGACGGATGAGGTCAGCCGTCACGTTTCCAGTGCACCCTCTGTTTCCTCTCTCTAGGAACTAACTGACCCACAGCGCTGCTGCAGATGGGGTCTGGGAGAAACAGGTCTATGCCGGTTAAGGTTTCCCCTTTCGTGCTGTCCTTCACGAGGGCGGTACTTCCTGTAACAAGCAGGTGTGTTTTGGGTCTGACCTTCACTCCACACCCTGGTATCCCCTGCAGAGACTCAGGTCCATCATCGTGGGGGTGTTTTTCCTATGATCAGCCTGCCGGCCCACACACTGCTGCCCGGAGCTTATCATGCACCACTGTCACAGTGGGCTCTATTTATAGATTGTAATGTACAGTGAGGGGGGAACAAGCAACCGCACACTTGTGTGTTATGTAATACTGTAGTGGTGCATATGTCCACCTCCAGCGTACTCTTGGGCTAGTGTACCTCTTGCTAGTCATGCCTCTATGACCTACTCGAAGACATTTCGCCCAGGTGACACTTTGAGAAGGGCGCATCATCAGACTGAGAGAAGCGCATGGTCGCTTTGCCGAATTGTCTGCCAGCCAGGCCGTTCTGACCAAGCTGTGTGGAGTGGCGTCATGAACGAGACACCTGGACTGCTACGAACCGGAACTGCATCGTCTGTAGCAACAACTTCCTTTTTGAGTATGGAGGCCGTTTGGTGACAGCTTCAGTCCTGCCTTTGCTGTGGAGCGGCACGCTGCCCAGACTGCTGGGGAGGCACCGCATACAGCAGTTGGTTACGACTAGTAGTGATACGAAGGACACCAGCAGCAGCACTTCCTTTGGCCTGCCCGGTCACCGGATTTATCACCAGTCCAGCATTAATAGGACCTGCTGGGATACCAGCTTTGGCAACCTACGGGTGTGCAGGATCCACAGGAACCATTCAACACCATTTCCTATGGCTGAAGCAGGCTGAGAGCTGGTGAGGCCGTGGTGCATGATGGGATGCAGTACACCTAAGAATAGCTCCACCTGTATACTAGAACCTCTGACTGGAGCAGAACACCATCCGGGTATGTCCAGTAGACCATGAAGGTAGCTCCACCTGTACATTAGAACCTCTGACTGGAGCAGAACACCGTCCGGGTATCTCCAGTACACCATGAGGATAGCTCCACCTGTACGCTAGAACCTCTGACTGGAGCGGAACACCGTCCGGGGATCTCCAGTACACCATGAAGGTAGCTCCACCTGTACGCTAGAACCTCTGACTGGAGCGGAACACCGTCCGGGGATCTCCAGTACACCATGAAGGTAGCTCCACCTGTACGCTAGAACCTCTGACTGGAGCGGAACACCGTCCGGGTATCTCCAGTACACCATGAAGGTAGCTCCACCTGTACGCTAGAACCTCTGACTGATGTGGAACACCATCCGGGTATCTCCAGTACACCATGAAGGTAGCTCCACCTGTACGCTAGAACCTCTGACTGGTGTGGAACACCAGCAGCAGGTCATCTTCAGTGACAGTGGAGGCTGAAATCAATGAAATTTTATGAAAATAATTTAATCCTGAATGACTTTAATGATGTATTGTTAAGAAATTATGAGAATTCGGTGGAGTTCCCCTTCAGTTTATTCTAGCACTAGATAGCTTCCCTTCCTAGGGCCCTACTACCCGAACCCTACGCGCTAATCGGGACACCGCTGGGTCCATGACGTAGCTCCGCTGCTCGGCAATCGTAGTGCCGTGCACGGCTGGCCGTCCGAAGTGATGACGGAGAGACCAGAGAAACGGGCAACGCAGCGGCGGAGCAGCAGCTAAGCTAGGCTAAGCCAGGGCTAAGCAAAAGCTAAGCTAGCCAACACCGACGGATTACTCTCCACCAAGCCGCGACACGCTGACTCTCACACGGGCTTCATCACAGGCGCCGTCCGCTGTTTGTAAGCGAGCTTGTTAATATATTCATAAATATAAACTTTATTATGCTGTATCAATTTGCTCATGTCCTTGTATTTATGTGATCGAGTTAAGACACGTTGATAGCAGTCTTACTTGCTGAGCTCGTTCTCGAATTTTCCCGGTCCACCTTAAAATGGGATAGCAGTTCCATTCTGGCTTGTCACTCCTGCACCATTTAAGGTCGCACGGGAAAATTCGAGAAAGAAGCTAATGCCAGCCACGGTATTGTTTTAACCTTAGGCACAAAAAAATAGTGGTCTTAATTAATTAATATTTGTATTATTGTTCTCATTTATTAATGTTATTGTTTTACATGTTTGTGTTTATACCGTCCGTGGGTATTGTTGAGCTATACTGGTTGGCTA
Source organism: Prochilodus magdalenae (assembly GCA_024036415.1). Classification (NCBI taxonomy): domain Eukaryota; kingdom Metazoa; phylum Chordata; class Actinopteri; order Characiformes; family Prochilodontidae; genus Prochilodus; species Prochilodus magdalenae. Next base: position 78,630 of record JAMWET010006480.1, read on the forward strand.
GCTAGCTAATGTTGTTAGCCACAGCTGACTAGGCTAACGCAGTCAGTGTTAGTGGATGCGTAATATTTCAATATATCTGCAGTTAATAAATACTAATCTGTCAGGACTGTCATGGGAGCATTGGCTAAGTAGGCTAACCACTAAATGAGATTACATGTGAGGGTAGCTTAGCTTAGCTTAGCCTAGCCTAGCCTGGCTAACTGCTGTTAGTTTTTAATTGTTTACATACGAACCATTTCCGTTCAGTGCACAGTTAGCTTGGCTACCATCTGCCAAACGGCCAGGTCCGTTTACAGTCACGGTCAGAACCAGAGGACTGGATTTATGGTAAACCAAAAGTTTCATTCGCAGTGTACAGTCAGCTAACGTTAGCCAGCTGTGTAAATGTTTACTGTGCTCTTTAACACGGCCTGTGGTAAAAAGGTGGTTCTTTAAAGGTTCTGTGGTTCCATGTCATGCTTAAATGGGCTTTCCATAGTGAAATGGCTCTTCAGATTGATCGAGAACCTGCTGTGTATATGGTTCTATACAGTGTTAAAAAGGGTTCTTTTGTTGTTACATCGTTGTTACATGGCAACCAGAGCAGAAACCTTGTTTGGTGCTGTAATAGAACCGTTCTCTAGAACAGTTAATACAGAACCGTATACAACTCGTTCCATCTGAAAAACAATTGCACCATGGAAAGAACCCTTTAAGCATGCAAATGGATCTCAATAGAACCTTCCTGTTACTAAAGAGTCCTTAAAGAACAACAAGGAAAGCTTGTAAATAGCAGAACCCGTTATTTGGGCTCATGTTGGTTCTAAGGCCCTGTTTTAGGCTCATATGGTCCTTTTGTTGGTTTACCGTTGGTTCAAGCTTAACATAACAATAGCAGAACCCTTATTGGTCCCATCTTCAAGATGATTTATATAGAACCATATCCTGCTCGTTCTCAGTCAGTCTAATGAGCTGTTTCACCATACAAGGAACCTTTTAAGCATGCAAATGGTTCTAAACCCTTGAGAACCCCTGAGGAACCACAAGAAAAATGTTGTAAGCAAAGTGATGTGGGTTCTGAGCTCTTTTTGGTTCTATGCCTCTAATTCATGCTCATACGGTTCTTTGCCTAGTGAAATCTTCATATGGGGATGGACAATGTGTTCTATGTGGTTCTATCTAGTACCGCAAATGGTTTATCATCGAAGCACTAGCAGAACCTTTGTTGGTGCCCTTTTCGAAAGGTTTATACAGAACCACATTGAGCTTGTTCCCGATCAGTCTAAAGAACTGTTTCACTATGCAAAGAACCATCTAACCATGCAAACAGTTCTAAATAGAACCATTCTGTGTACTTGAGAACCCTTTAGGAACCATAAGGAAATGCTGTAAACAAAGGGATGTGGATTCTGAGCTCTTTTTGGTTCTATGGCTCTAATTCATGCTCATATGGTTTTTTGCATAGTGAAATCTTCCTATGGGGATGGGCAATGTGTTGTATGTGGTTCTACCTAGTACCGGAATTGGTTTATCATCGCAGCACTAGCAGAACCCTTGTTGGTGCCATCTTTAAAAAGCTTTATATAGAACCATATCCAACTCGTTCTCAATTAGTCTGAAGGACCGTTTCACCATGCAGAGAACCATTTCCCATGGGAATAGGTCTAAATAGAACCTTCCCCTTTACTACAGAACCCTCGAAGACACCGAAAGCAGAGATGTAAACAAAAGGACGTGGTATTTGTTTTATGGCTTGGTTTATGCTAATAGGGTTCTTTGCATGATGGATCTTCATGGGGGGTGGGGAACATGTTGTATATGGTTCCCTATAGAACCTGAAAAGGCCCAAAAAGTCTGACATCGCCAAAAACTAGCGAAAGCCTTTCTGGTTCTATACAGAACCGTGTTTAAGGGGTTTTATGTAGAATCATACCCAACACGTACTCGTCCATCTGAATAAACAGTTTACCATCCAAAATGTGTGGTTCTAGAGCCTTAGAACCGAGAGGAGCCTCCAAAGAATGCTTGAAGTTAGTTTGTAAACCAGAGGATGTGGTATATGAGCCCCTACTGGCTCAGATTTATTTGATGTTGTTTGTTGACATTATGATGATGCTGTCTTGCTGTTGATGGTGTTTCCATGGTGATGTGTTGACTGGTGGATGTTTTATTCGCTCAGATGTCCAGTAGAGACCGTGACGGATGGTGAGGATAGAGAATGCAGAGATCTCGACTTTTCTTTACGCACACTGAAGGTAAGTGTTGATAGCTGTGCACTGCGGTGAAGCTCTTCATTAGCACCGTGTTGGGTTACTGATACAGGGCGACAGATTGTTCAGCGCTTCCGCACGAATAAAGCTTTACAGTGTGAACAAAGAAGTTGTTGATGACCGTGACGGCCTTTCATTAATCCACTGTCCATTGCACACAGACTTCCCCCTTCACCTTCCTCCCCAGTCCCTTGTTGCTAGAGGGGCGTGTCCATCTGCAATCCAGGATACAAACGAACCTGCCGACAGCCAAGTCACATTATTATGACCACCTCCTACTTTGGATGGTGACAGCAGGGCCTGGCTCTTGGAGAAAGTCTCTGGCTTGTCGTGAGCTGGCTTGGTGGGTATATAAGGTGCGCTGTGGTTGTGCAATCGATTTGGGTATGAATCCATCCCTGCGGATCACGTACTCCCATACATGCTGATCCTCTTCCCTGGGAAGGATGGGAAGACAATGCGACATGTGACACATGTGAATTGGTTGGAAGAGCTTGACCAAGACTTCCAAGTACTATCCCAGCTCCCAAAATCCTCAAGAACCCAGCTCAGCAACTGTGGGACCACCTCGATCGCCGTGTTCCATCTGTGGGTCCTCCCCCACATCTCTGTGGAAGGCACTGCAGTCAGCATGGCTCCAGATACCTGTGGCAACCTACCAGGACCTTACTGAGTCACTCCCAGCCCGTCTAGCGGCTGCCCGTACCGCACGTAGCGGCTGCCCGTACCGCACATAGCGGCTACGTCATGACTAGCCTGTATTTGAACTTGGACAAAATGTCAATATCTCTCATGTTTTAACTGGGTCTTACTTTAGCCTGAGGCCGTATCCGATATCCTGTGGTGTTAATGCTCTCGAGCTTTGATTATCTACTTTGCTGGTTGGGTTGGTGTTCCTGCGGCTCTGACCCCCTTTTTTGTGCCCTTTTCAACGCAGGCTGCCCATTTATGGCGTTTGTGAGTGGAGACTTCTGCCAGGCACAGCACCTGGTCATCGTGGACAAGTGAAAAGGTGGCCTGCCACATGAAGATTACGCTGCGCAATTGCCGTCTTACATTCTGAACTTTGGGAGAGAGGCTGTATTTGCCCAAAGTTCAAGTGTATGTGTCGGTCTGAGCCAATTCAGGCGCCAAAGAGCCGTTTTTGTGTCCTCTCTCGAGCGCCAACCGATGATCAATCCTCTCCTGAATGGGTTAGATCAAAATTAAGCATCTGAAGGATAGTCCCCCTTCTTTTACTTTTTATTATTATTATTTTTTAATTAGAGGAATCGGTTTTGAGAGTGGTTTCATTTTTTGGCCCATTTCTTTTTTTGGAAATATCTAAATTTAAGATTCGGTTGAAATCCAACTCCACCTATATTTTAAAACTACACCTTGAAAGTGTTTTTTTTTTTTGTTGTTGTTTTTTTGTTTTTGTTTTTTTTGGGGTTAAAGAGTATTGAACCTTCCTGCGCGTGTGAAGATGAATCGTCCTGCTCCTGTCGAAATCACCTATGAGTGCATGAGGTTTCTCATCACCCACAATCCCACCAACTCACAGCTGGCCAAGTTTACTGAGGTAAGATCTGAGCCACTCCTGATAAACCTGATTAGGCTGTGTTGGGGGGCTCACACTGTGTATCCCTCGATTTCTCACTGCTCCAGTATTGCTCCATCCTGCTAGTCTTAGTCCCATGCACCCCCAGCCATAGGCAATGTGGCAGTTACTGGTAAAGCTCAGATATGATGACTATTCACACACAGTGGCTGTATTTGAAATTATAAACTACATACTATTCACATTCTAAATCTACCTAAAAGTAGTCTGTAGAGTGTAGTATGCAACCAAACTGAAGATCTGTAGTGCACTAAAGGTCTCCGGATGGTGTTCTACTCCAGTCAGATGTTCTAGTGTACAGGAGGAGCTATCTTCATGGTGTACTGCATCCCATCAGGCACAGCATAAATATTAGAATGGATCATATGCACAGGGGGTGGGGTTTCTCTGACATTGAATGGCGGGGTGGAAATGTCTCATGTACAGGCAGAATTGCCACCAGCTGGCTAATGTGGTGCTGATGCCAAACACAAGCTAAATGTCATGTGATTTCGATGTCATTGTAGCTATCCCTAAAGCCCTGCTTTACCTTTGAGCTGATTGGTCAGTACAGTAAAAATGTTGGCTATTGATCGCGTCGAGTTTCATTTGGTGAGCCTGGAGCACTCCGCACAAATCACACACCCGCAAAACAGGCAAGCAAAACCCATCCCTCCAATTTAAAGCAATTGGAGTAACAGTGTGCACAGTGCAGTTGGAAGTACAGTGTGCACAGTGCAGTTGGAAGTACGGTGTCGGCTAGTTGGAGGAACAGTGTGCACATCGCAGTCGAAGTACAGTGGTGCACATATGGTGAGTGCAGTTGGAAGCAGTGTGCACAGTGCATCACAGACCGGTGTGCACAGTGCAGTTGGAAGTACAGTGTGCACAGTGCAGTTGGAAGTACAGTGTGCACAGTGCAGTTGGAAGTACAGTGTGCACAGTGCAGTTGGAAGTACAGTGTGCACAGTGCAGTTGGAAGTACAGTGTGCACAGTGCAGTTGGAAGTAGAGTAGAGTGTGCACAGTGCAGTTGGAAGTAGAGTAGAGTGTGCACAGTGCAGTTGGAAGTAGAGTAGAGTGTGCACAGTGCAGTTGGAAGTAGAGTAGAGTGTGCACAGTGCAGTTGGAAGTAGAGTAGAGTGTGCACAGTGCAGTTGGAAGTACAGTGTGCACAGTGCAGTTGGAAGTACAGTGCAGTTGGAAGTACGGTGTGCACAGTGCAGTTGGAAGTACGGTGTGCACAGTGCAGTTGGAAGTACAGTGCAGTTGGAAGTACAGTGTGCACAGTGCAGTTGGAAGTACAGTGCAGTTGGAAGTACAGTGCAGTTGGAGGAACAGTGTGCACAGTGCAGTTGGAAGTACAGTGTGCACAGTTGGAAAATTGGAGGAACACGGTGTGCACAGTGCCAGTTTTGGTGAGTACAGTTGGAAGTACGGTGTGTGTGCAGTTTGTGACAGTTGGAAGTGCAGTGCAATTGGAGAAACAGTGTGTACAGTGCAATTGGAAGTACAGTGTGCACAGTGAAATTGGAGGAACAGTGTGTACAGTGCAGTTGGGAGTACAGTGTGCACAGTGAAATTGGAGGAACAGTCTGTACAGTGCAGTTGGAAGTACAGTGCATTTGGAAGTACAGTGTGCACAGTGCAGTTGGAAGTACAGTGCAATTGGAAGTACAGTGTGCACAGTGCAGTTGGAAGTACAGTGTGTACAGTGCAGTTGGAAGTACAGTGTGCCCTTGCACTAAAACCACATGCAGTGTGAACCCCCCTCTAATTAAGGACCTGCTCACATGATCAGGAATCGCTCATGTCTATCCATGTGTTTCAGGAACTGAAAGCTTTTGGGGTGCAGACACTGGTTAGGGTGTGTGAGGCGACCTACGACAAGGCACCTGTGGAGAAGGAAGGCATTGAAGTTCTGGTAAGAAGCCTGTGTGGGTTTAATCTTGTCTTTTCTGTTTGCGTAACTCCATGGAGAAGTCCCAACATGGAACAGTGACTACATCCAAGAGTTTGTAGGCACTTTCCCCTGTCATGTTTCTTCTGAAATGAGGAGGATCGGTTAGGGTTATTTATCCCATTCTCTCTATTGGTGAGTCCTCTTCTATGGAGATTATTCAAACTGAATGTCAGCAGTTGAAGCGGCTGAATTCACTCATTAGAAATAATCTTCTTTATTTATATTATTAAGATATATTTATTTATATTTTAATATATTATATTTTAAGGCTCTAGAAAAAGAGTGGTGGTTTAAAGCTGCACTATGTAAATTCTGGAGGTTTGGAGACCTCTCTGGTGGAAATGTGTAATTACACAAGTTGTGCTTAATCCCCCTTCGGCCGTGTTGTTAACGAAGGAAACTCAAAACTTGGTGAAAGTTGTCTTCTGAGGATCCGTGTGAATCATGTTGATATCAGATCTTCATCAGTGTGATTTTAAGATTAATATTTGAGACCTAATACATAGATACATGATTATTTCAGGCTTTAGTGAGCCAGTGCTTTTATTCTGCTCACTCACTAACAACACTTTTGTCAGTCTGTGTGAGGGTCTGGCAGTGTTTTGTTCAGTTCAATTAAACTAGTTTTAAGTCGCATGTGACCTTTTTGGGCATGACGTTGACCGTTCGCTGTTTGTGTATTTATTTTTTTAAGGACTGGCCTTTTGATGATGGTTGTTCACCCCCGGACCAAGTAGTGGATGACTGGCTGAACCTGCTGAAATGCAAATTTACTGACGAGCCGGGTTGTTGCATTGCAGTACATTGCGTTGCAGGACTGGGACGGTGAGTAATGTGAAATGTCCAACATTCCTGTCAACTTCAACCTCTTAAAAAGAGGGACAAGATTACATGTGACATTTTTCGAAGAAGTGAAAATTTTTTTTTCGAAGATTCCGACTAAAGTAACGAGCTCAGTACCTTTCTCCTCACTGTGTCAAGTAGTTTTATTGGCAGTGCTTCAATATGTACAGACATACAGAGGATTGAAATTGCGTTACTCTCAGACATAAAGTTGCAGCAGATAAACATTTAACGATAAATAGATTAGAACTAAAACAAGAACATGAGTATGTTAAATATATTAAACAGTAAACATACGATAGAATAAAATAAGAGCCCTGAGATTAACATAATGAGACAGTAAGACACTGAAGACGAGAGGGATGATAAAGTGACGTGAAGTAAGCTGAAGTTTAATCAAGCTACTCAAAACTGGTCCGTTTAGGATGGTTTAATCTCTGTATCCTTTTGTCTCCTGTTCAGAGACTGCTTTGGTTCAAATAAAATGTGTGCAGCAATTTAATTTATTCATTCATTCATTCATTCTTAGTGGAGGGATAATAACACACAGTCCCTCAAAGACTCAAAGAAACAGATTTTTTCTTATTTGGATATTGGATAATAGTATTGCATAATAAAAACCTCAGATGACATTTAAGTTCACTTGTAGTTTCGAACAGCCAATAAAAATGGCTTTATGTTGCACATGAAACAAATTAGACTGAAATTCCCCAAACAGACCAGTCAAAACAGGCCGGGTCGTTTTTGTAAGACATTGTTTTGGTATGAAGCACCATGAGGCTAGGAGTGGGAATCACCAAAAGCCCCACAAGGTGATAAGATCTTAATGGCTGGGAGACAAAAAGAGAATATTGCGGTGATAAGCAATTTACTAGCTGCAGATTACATCCACAAAGGAAAACTGTCAACATCTGTTTTAATCTAAATATTATATATATATATATATATATATATATATATATATATATATATATATATATATATATATATATATATATATATATAACCCCGACTCCTAGTGGTAGGGTTCTTTAATCATGGGCTAATCAGCTTTCTTAAAGTACACTTAATTATCATCTTACTCTGTGATGTATTTAAATGCAGCCCAGCTGCAACGTGTTGACGGTGTTGGGTTTTCTCTGCAGGGCTCCTGTGTTGGTGGCCATAGCCTTAATCGAGCGGGGGATGACGTACGAAGATGCTGTTCAGTTTATCCGACAGTAAGTCCTGTTACAGTACTGCCTAACAGTAACAGGCTGTACAGTCAGTGATGACACGTCAAACTTCAAATCCACATCTGAACAGATAACACAACACCTGAACAAAATAAACACATTACACTCGTTTATGTTTTAGTGGGGTCACTGATTGAGGAGGGGGGCTGCTCCCTGACGGGTGGCGCTAAACTGAGCCTGGAAGAAGCTAAAGCATGCAGAACTAAGCTCGAATAAGAACCCCAGAACATGTGTATCAGCTCTAACGTCAGTCACTCCAATCTGCCCTCTTAGGTGTCCTCTAAATGGGGGCTCTGTTAGCATCAGTAAGCTGGAGACTTTGAGGTGCTGTGTGGAAGCTGTCATTAGCTTAGCCGAAATGCTACAGCCCTGAACTCCACAGAACTAGTTACTACACCAGTCACTCCACTTTGCTTCTCTGAAGTCGGGTTTTCGTTCTGATGTGTCTGAATGCGATGAAGTACATCTGCCACAGTTATGTGAAAATGCTTTAGACGACGTAGCTACCACAGAGACACCGAGCGGAACAGCGCCTAACGAGGGCTGAAATCTCCACAGCCACAATTCCGAGGAGAATTCCCAGTAGACTGGGATTGTATCCACTGCTGGTAGACCCGTATGACCGTACGCTTCCATACACCTGCAGATTCAGCCACTTCCTTCACACTATGGTCTTTGACCACGCCCACATGCAGTCCCTCCTTTTAGCCAATCATTAACATCTGCTCTGGAGCCATTTTCCACACATGGAACGAGACACTCCCTGCACTGTAGCACCTCTTCCCAATCTATGGGTCCCATCACTCACACGCGCAGTGATTTATAGCTCCATCGTCCTCGTACAGCGCCATCTGCAGGAGACTGAAGTTACTACCGCATTAAACACAGTGCTTGCTTGCTTTGTAATGCACAAAAATCTGTGAATGGAGAGTTTGCTACAGACATGAGCATTTACCATCTACACATGATTCAGCAGGGCACCAGAATGGTGAGCAGAATTATCATGCTAGCTGCGCTAATAGTTAGCAGCACTGTTTAATATTTATCAGTGGTTTAAATCGATGGCTTTGGAAATTCTGACCTGTGACTTGATCTTATCTTCGATTTTGTTTTGGTTCAGCCTCATACCTCCATAATATCTGGCCCAACAATATTCATTTTTACAAAATTTGTTCAATTATCTAATTTTCTACAGGCATAAATAATGAACTGCACTCTCTTGTCTCGTTTCAGAAAGCGGCGCGGAGCCTTCAACTCCAAGCAGCTAATGTACCTTGAGAAGTACAAACCCAGGATGCACCTGCGCTTCAAGCACGGTCCATACTGCTGCATCCAGTAGGACGGCTCAACGGGTGGATAATTGGAAAATGATAGCAGTTGTTATTGAAAATCAAATTTTCTCTGTAATTTTTATTTTTTATTTTCTTTGGGCTGTCTTACTGTGCCAAGCACACACACACACCGGATAATTAATATCCACATTACCAGCATTTGGACGTGTTTTTGAATTGTCACTTATGTATAGCCATACATTTAGCCATGTGGGCATACATGGGGGGGCAGGGGGCACAGCACAAACCAATTTTGGAATTTTCTTATAACACGGATTGAACAAATAACACAGCTCTGCTACCACCGAATCCAAATGCTGCAGATACAAGAAGGCCGTTTCCCTGACGCAGTTTTAAAGGTCTTTCCAACAGAGCTGCCCTATTTACACCGCTGTTGAGCAGTACCGTTATCTTGGCCCAGAAATCAAGGCTGGCAGTTCTACAGCGAATTCCTGTGAATGGAAGCTATTATTCCGTACAGCCGTTCCGACGTCAGAGTTACATGAGCACAGATCCCATACAGCAGTAGCTGTCTCTGTAGTGGTACGTACCCACCTGTTCTAGAGAGGGAACATCCCAGTTCATCTCAGATCAGTGTTCTGCATTTCTAGAGCAGTCGGAGTTATTGTGATGACTGCGAAGTGACCAAGCCGAAATAAAGATCTACATCATTGATTTGCTCTCGCTGTGTCGTGTCGTCGGAAGTCACGGCTGTTTTCCAGAGAAGTCAAACAGAATGCATGGATGAGGAATCAGCTGACGGACGCCGAGTCATGAGCTGCTGCTGTTATACCTTTAGGCAGTTACAGTCGTGTGGAGAAGTTTGTGCACCCTGATCAAATTCGTACTTGTGAGCAGGTAGACGGGACAGTTTATCAGAAACACCTACTGGGTGTTCCCACACATTGGCCGCTTTATCAGAAACACTTGTACTTCCATAAACTGGCCACTTTATTAGAAACACCTACCTCGTACTTCCATTAACTGGCCACTTTATTAGAAACACCTACCTTGTACTTCCACTTACTGGCCACGTTATTAGAAACACCTACCTGGTACTTCCACTACCTGGCCAATTTATTAGAAACACCTACGTTGAACTTCCACTACCTGGCCACTTTATTAGAAACACCTACCTGGTACTTCCACTAGCTGGCCACTTTATTAGAAACACCTACCTGGTACTTCCACTACCTGGCCACTTTATTAGAAACCTTCACTTTGCATGTTTACTCACTGGCCACTTTATTAGAAACACCTACCTGGTACTTCCACTAACTGGCCACTTTATTAGAAACACCTACCTCGTACTTCCATTAACTGGCCACTTTATTAGAAACACCTACCTTGTACTTCCACTTACTGGCCACGTTATTAGAAACACCTACCTGGTACTTCCACTACCTGGCCAATTTATTAGAAACACCTACGTTGAACTTCCACTACCTGGCCACTTTATTAGAAACACCTACCTGGTACTTCCACTAGCTGGCCACTTTATTAGAAACACCTACCTGGTACTTCCACTACCTGGCCACTTTATTAGAAACCTTCACTTTGCATGTTTACTCACTGGCCACTTTATTAGAAACACCTACCTGGTACTTCCACTAACTGGCCACTTTATTAGAAACACCTACCTGGTGCTACCATTAACTGGCCACATTATTAGAAACACCTACCTTGTGCTTCCACTAGCTGGCCACTTTATTAGAAACACCTACCTGGTACTTTCACTAACTGGCCACTTTATTAGAAACACCTACCTGGTACTTTCACTAACTGGCCACTTTATTTGAAACACCTACCTGGTACTTCCTCTAACTGGCCACTTTATTAGAAACACCTACCTGGTACTTCCATTAACTGGCCACTTTATTAGAAACACCTACCTGGTACTTCCATTAACTGGCCACTTTATTAGAAACACCTACCTGGTGCTTCCATTAACTGGCCACTTTATTAGAAACACCTACCTGGTACTTCCACTAACTGGCCACTTTATTAGAAACACCTACCTGGTACTTCCACTACCTGGCCACTATATTAGAAACACCTACCTGGTACTTCCATTAGCTGGCCAATTTATTAGAAACACCTACGTTGAACTTCCACTACCTGGCCACTTTATTAGAAACACCTATGTTGAACTTCCACTACCTGGCCACTTTATTAGAAACACCTACCTGGTACTTCCACTACCTGGCCACTTTATTAGAAACACCTAACTGGTACTTCCACTACCTGGCCACTTTATTAGAAACACCTACGTTGAACTTTCACTACCTGGCCACTTTATTAGAAACACCTACGTTGAACTTCCACACACTGGCCATTTCATTAGAAACAGCATCCCATCATGACTATGAAATTGCACAGGAGGTTTAAACTGTGGTCCCTCTTCTCGGCCACGAGAGGTCGCAGTTGAGCAGAGGTGTTTCCAGCCCGGGAGGATGTGGCGGCTGAAACAGCTCAGTCCTCAAACCGAGCGCTCTCAGCTGGATTGGCCGCCACTCTCACGTGTCTGACCCACTTCAGCTCGGTGACTCCGCTGAGCCTGAGCATCCTGACCCATCCTCTATCACCCTACCCCACCGGATCTCCAGCCCGGCCTGGAACTCTGACCCGGAGGACTTTCGGTGAACATTAAACTCCACCGTACCGCCCCAGCGAGAGGAGCCGAGCCCGGACCGCCTCGTCTGGACCTGTTCGGACAGCCTGCAGACATGATACCGGTAAGTTTGGCCCAGTTTAACTAACTCCGGTCCTCTGTATGTGGCGGGGAGGTCTCCAGCTCGGTCCATGTTTCCGTCCAGTGCGCCTGTTTGGAGAATTTCACCGAGAGCAGCTCTGAACCGTGCTGGAGAGGAACTCCTCCGACTTCAGAGCCCTGCTGTATTAAATGCCCCAGATGTAAATGTCATTCAGAGCGGGTTTAAATTCAGTTCTAGAGAAACTTGCAGAGTCAGCATTGTTTACAATGGTGGTGAAGGTAACCAGACGTCCCAAAGCTCCCCCACAGAAAGTCACTGCATGAACTGATTATGAATATCCTGCCTGATAACTGAGTCCCTGTTTATGATGATCCAGTCGTGGTGGAGGGAGACTGACCATACAGGACACTCTGTAGGTGTACAGGTCCAGACTGTAGTCCATCTGTTTCTCTGTGTACTGTATTACCCTGTTCTTCAATGGTCAGGACCCCCACAGGACCCCCACAGAGCAGGTATGATGTGGGTGGTGGATCATTCTCAGCACTGCAGTGACCCTGACGTGGTGGTGGTGTGTTAGTGTGTGTGGTGCTGGTGTGAGTGGATCAGACACAGCAGTGCTGCTGGACACCTCAGTGTCACTGCTGGACTGAGAATCGTCCAACAACCAGAACGATCCAGCACAACAGCGTCCTGTGGGCAGCGTCCTGTGGGGCAGCGTCCTGTGGGCAGCGTCCTGTGGGCAGCGTCCTGTGGGGCAGTGTCCTGTGGGGCTGTGTCCTGTGGGGTAGCGTCCTGTGGGGCAGCGTCCTGTGGGCAGCGTCCTGTGCGGTAGCGCTCTGTGGGCAGCGTCCTGTGGGGCAGCGTCCTGTGGGCAGCGTCCTGTGCGGTAGCGCTCTGTGGGCAGCGTCCTGTACGTGGGCAGCTGGGACCTGTGCTCCACTGATGAAGTCTGACTCACAGAGGATGACCACACCACCTGCACTCAGTGCACTGTGCTAAGAGGATGATCCTCCACCCCCATCAGCAGATGAGCTATCGTGGGGGTCCTGTGAGCACCCTGGACCAGTTGGAGAACAGGGTCCAATCGTACAAGAGAGAACAGGTGGACCACAGAGTGATCCTGTACGGACAGTGAGGAATGGTATGGAGTGTCTAATAGAGGTGGACAGTGAGTGGGACGTACAGTGTCTCAACACTCCAGCAGCACTGCTGTGTCTGATCCACTCACACCGCCACCACACACACTAACACACCACCACCACGTCAGTGTCACTGCAGTGCTGAGAATGATCCACCACCCACATCATACCTGCTCTGTGGGGGTCCTGTGGGGGTCCTGACCATTGTAGAACAGGGTAATACAGTACACAGAGAAACAGATGGACTACAGTCTGGACCTGTACACCTACAGAGTGTCCTGTATGGACAGTGGAGCTGATGAGATGGACAGTGAGTGTAGGTACCAGGAGGCGGACCTCATGAAGTGCTAGCTGAGTGGGCCCGTATCATGTGAAACCAAGGTCTTCTCATGTTTTCAAAATAAGAGTTCCATGCGGTATGTAAACGTAGACTGGTCACTCTACAGTCCATACAGGCCTATAGTGTCAGCTAAGCTCCTGCGTGGATTCGTTGTTTTTGTGATGTCACAAAAGCCAGTCCAGTGGCATTATACCCATTCAGCCTTCAGCAGTTTAACTCCACCCACTAACCCCGATGTTATTAGGAGTCTTTCTGTCCGGACTGCTTATATATGAAGCCCGATACATGTGCAGCCAATCAGAACAGAGCTCATTTGCATACATTAGTCTTAAAGGCACAGGAACAAAAACAGGGCTCGTTAAATCCTGGCCTTAAATCCAGATTCCGGTCCTGGAATTTGTAGGGGCTCGTAGTTAGTTGCACCTGCCACTTCTTACAAAATCCAGAACTGGGAACTTTTATTTAGAGGCCTGGATTTGAAGACCACCTGGCCTGTACAGAGGAACCGCCGAAGAACCGCTTTTCAGGGGCGTGTGTTTGAGGCATCTTCACTCCACCTTAAATTCAGATATCAGATTAAGGTGATGCTTAATTGAACCCATCGGACATTACAAAATCCAGGACCGGAACCTGGACTCAGGGGATTTGTCTACCGCATTGAATCCATGGGTGAAGTAAAACACCCACACACCCACACACTAGTGAACACACACACTAGGGGGCAGTGAGCACACTTGCCCAGAGTGGTGGGCAGCTCTATCCTCAGTACCCAGGGAGCAGCTAGTGGGGTTAGGTGCTGGTACTGTCAGTTCCAGGAACCCTACCTACATTTAGAGCTTAGAGTTATACACTCGACCTAATGAGAGACTGTAGACTCAGTCTATACCACAGTACCTACATTTAGAGCTTAGAGTTATACACTCCACCTAATGAGAGACTGTAGAACAGACTCAGTCTATACCACAGTACCTACATTTAGAGCTTAGAGTTATACACTCCACCTAAATGAGGAAACTGTAAGAACAGACTCAGTCTATACCCACAGTACCTACATATTAGATGCTTAGTAGTTATACACTCCGACCTAATGAGAAACTGTAGAACAGCACTCAGTCTTCTATCCACAATACCTACATTTAGAGCTTAGAGTTATACACTTCCACCTAATGAGAAACTGTAGAACAGACTCAGAGTCAGTCTATACCACAATACCTACATTTAGAGCTTAGAGTTCGTTATACACTCCACCTAATGAGAAACTGTAGAACAGACTCAGTCTATACCACAGTACCTACATTTAGAGCTTAGAGTTATACACTCGACCTAATGAGAAAACTGTAGAACAGACTCAGTCTATACCACAGATACCTACATTTTAGAGCTTAGAGTTATACACTCCACCTAATTGAGAGATAACTGTAGAACAGACTCAGTCTATACCACAGTACCTACATTTAGAGCTTAGAGTTATACACTCCACCTAATGAGAAACTGTAGAACAGACTCAGTCTATACCACAATACCTACATTTAGAGCTTAGAGTTATACACTCGCCCTAATGAGAAACTGTAGAACAGACTCAGTCTATACCACAGTACCTACATTTAGAGCTTAGAGTTATACACTCCACCTAATGAGGAACTGTAGATGTGGTATCAGTCGTGTTCAGTGTTGTACAGAGCAGTGTTGGAGTGCTGATGAACAGTGATGCAGTGTGCAGTGTTAGGGAGGTGAGGAGGAATCTTGTCCCGCTCTCCTGCACACTAGGTTCCTGTGGGTGTTGCGGTTTGATGTTTGCGTGCAGGCATGTGTTTGTAAAGTGCGAATGCGTTACAGTAGATCCTGCTTCTTTCTTCAGAAATGCTGCAGAAAAGCTACTACTTTAGGTGAACACACACCCGCACGCACCCACACGCGCCCGCACGCACCCACACGTGCCCACACGCGCCCGCATGCTTTAATACATACTTACTGTCCGTGTTACAGCACATATTATATTTTACATACATCAGAAAACTGTCCACTGTATCAGCTCCACTGACCATACAGGACACTCTGTAGGTGTACAGGTCCAGACTGTAGTCCATCTGTTTCTCTGTGTACTGTATTACCCTGTTCTTCAATGGTCAGGACCACCACAGGACCCCCACAGAGCAGGTATGATGTGGGTGGTGGATCATTCTCAGCACTGCAGTGACACTGACGTGGTGGTGGTGTGTTAGTGTGTGTGGTGCTGGTGTGAGTGGATCAGACACAGCAGTGCTGCTGGACACCTCAGTGTCACTGCTGGACTGAGAATCATCCACCAACCAGAACTATCCAGTCAGAAGCATCCTGTGGGCAGCGTCCTGTGGGCAGCGTCCTGTGGGCAGCGTCCCGTGGGCAGCGTCCTGTGGGCAGTGTCCTGTGTTCACTGAAGAAGGACTAGAGTATGACCAACACTGCACTGTGCAGCAGCAGATGAGCTATCGTCTCTAGTGTCTAATAGAGTGGACAGTGAGTGGACACAGTGTCTAAACACTCCAGCAGTTTTTCCATTCCACCTTAAATAGTGCAGCAGTTACTTTCTGGCAACTGTACAACCTGCAGCATTTAAGGTGGAACAGAACAGATGATTAGGACGCTGGTGACCAGGAAGCAGCTTCAGTTTTCCCGTCCTCTTTTGGAACACCAGGATTGGTATTTGAAGGAGGAAGTACAGTGTTTGAGGTTCACGGTATGTCGGTTCTATGTGCTGATCTCTCCTTATCTTACTGTGACAATGTCAACAAGAGCTTTCGGTTCTGTGGCACCTTTCATGTTTATCTGATCTGTTCCTCTCACTGGAACTAAGGGGCGGAGCCTAACTCCTGAACCACACCCCCACACCATAATCCCCCCTCCACCAAACTCTACACTCGGCACAGTGCAGTCAGACCAGTACCGTTCTCCTGGTACCGCCAAACCCAGACTCGCCAGATGGAGAAGCGTGATTGGTCGCTCCAGAGAACACGCCTCCATTGCTCTAGAGTCCAGTGTATATATGTCTGCATATAATAACGATTATATGAATATATATATTATTATTATTGTATCATATAAAAGTGTCTTTCACTTTGCAAGGCCTCATTAGGCCTAGATGGTTCCCTCATGATGGCTCCCTACATGACGGTTCCCCACTGAGCTTTTCTTTTTCCTGCTCTTTACTGATCTATCCACCCATCATCCACTGGAAGGATGAAAAGACTGACATTTAGACAAACACACATAAACAGACACACCACACATACACATACCGTACACACAACACACACCAACACACATAAACAGACACACACACACACACACACACATAAACAGACACACACATACACACACACACACACATACCGCACATACACAAATACATATACACACAACACATACACACACACATACAGACACACACATACACATGCCGTACACACACACACACACATACACACACACACTCACAAACACACACACAAATACACAAATACATATACACACAACACATACACACACACATACCGTACACACAACACACACACACACATAAATACATACACACAGACACGCACACACGCACACATACACACACACACACACACACACACACACACACACACAGACACGAATACATATTAACACACACACACATACACACACATACAGACACACACACATACCGTACACACATACACACACACATACCGTACACACAACACACACACACATAAATACATACACACAGACACGCACACACACACACATACACACACGCACACACATACACACACACACACATGAATACATATTAACACACACTCACACACACACATACAGTACACACAAACACACACATAAACAGACACACACATACACACACACACACACACACACACATACCGCACACACACACACACACATACCGCACACACACACACATATACAGACACACACACATACCGTACACACACACCACACATATAGACACACGCACACATACACACAACACACACACACACATACACATACGGTACACACACACACACCATACACACAAACACATACACACACACACACACTCACAAACACACACATGAATACATATTAACACACATACACACAAACAAATACATACACACACACTCACTGTTCTCTGTTGATTTCTATTCCAGCTGAAATGTGAAAGTCTCGTTTTAGGGCCCCGCTGGGCCGAAGCGCCGGCCCCTAGAAAAGAGAACTGTCAGAGGTGTTTAGAGCTCAGAAGATGGAGGGTATGGTTTACTGCCGTTTAGCTCACTTAACCCGAGCGGCTTTAGCCCGAGAGCGGAGCGCCACAGACGGAGTCTCACGTGTTTCTGTAGAGCCAGCGGTTGCCGTGGACACACTATTGACAGTTCAGAGAGAGACAGGACAGTAAATCAGGTGACTGCTCACAATGTGCCCGGTGCTGCAATGCATCATGGGGGGACAGGCCCTAAAACAGACTGTCCTGCTCTAAGAGATGAGATAGTTCTGCTCTGGAACTCGCTATCTAGTGATACTGCGAAGAACACGCCAACAAACACTCCGGAGGCAAAACCAAGCAGGACGGCGCAGTCGACTCACCGCAGCCTGTTTCACCGGTACTCAGGTGTTAATGTAAATACAGATACAGCTATTATACATAGATCACTATTCACATCATCAGACGAACATCTGCACCCAGAAGGAGGTGTGGGAGTGCAGGTGTGTTGGGAAGGAAGATAAAGGAGACCAGGATCAATAACTGATGATAAATTTAGACTGATATGATCAATATTTATTGAGCTACACATACAGAAGTCTGTCTCTCAGTATGGCGTCGGGCCGCCGTGTTTGCTAACCCAACACGCCAGACGTCTCGGTATGGAGCTGTAGAGGTTCCTAATGGAGTCCTGTGATAATCCATCCCATGCAGCTTGAACATCCTCACACAGTTCTTGCAGATGGTGCGGTAGGGGTGGAGGTGGAGGGACACCAGGCCTTCTGGACGTGTGACAACAAACCGTTCATCTTGGTGCTGACCACGGTGCCTCCACACACGGATTCGTTGGGCGTCTCCACCAAGACTAAAGCGGGACTCGTCACTGAAGATGACCCGCTGCCATTCTGAGTCACTCCATGACAGTCTGGTACGACACCACTGCAGTGTTTGGTGACGGTGACGTGGTGTTAAGGACAGTCGTGGTAACGGTCTGTGTGCATGTAGTCCTGCGTGGTGCAGCCGTCTGCAGATGGTGCTGCACTAACAGGAGGACTGATGGAGGACACCACTGCTCGCTGGAGGTCTGTAATGGTGGTGTTGGGTCAGTCAGGTACAGAGATAAGACCCGTCCTTGCTCACGTCACATGTGCGGCCGAGTGTGAGACTTGAATCATTAGCATGTCTCATAATGTCAAACCTCCACACATTCCTTCTAGGTGCAGGTATTCTTTTGATGATGAGATTGTATGTGTATATTCTCACAAAACAAATATAAGCCCCCTGAGAATAAAATGTACCTAACAGACTGTAACACCTCCCCCAGCACCAGTATCAGCTGGAACTGGATCGGGCAGTGTTCAGACACTCTCACATCATAGAGCTGGTCAGGTGGTTCCAGATTTGGTGGATGCCTTCCCTGGCACAGTTCCGAGGAGAATTCCCTGTAGACTGGGATTGTATCCACTGCAGGTAGACCCGTATGACCGTACGCTTCCATACACCTGCAGATTCAGCTACTTCCTTCACACTATGGTCTTTGGCCACGCCCACATGCAGTCCCTCCTTTTAGCCAATCATTAACATCTGCTCTGGAGCCATTTTCCACACATGGAACGAGACACTCCCTGCACTGTAACACCTCTTTCCAATCTATGGATCCCGTCACTCACACCCCACAGGGATTTATAGCTCCATCCTCCTCATGCAGTGCCATCTGCAGGAGGCTGAAGGTACTACCACCTTAAACGCACAAGGTGACTCTTTGTTTGTTGGGTGAGCCCACTGCTGGTGAACGTGAATTGATCAAATGAATTGAGGCAGATGTAAATGGGTTTGTTGTTGTAGTGAGCTTGGTATGATCTGATCCCTTAAATCCAAAAGATCCGGATCGCCTTACGCTGTTTCAGTCTTAATGGTTCATGTGTTAGGGGTTATTACAGTAACAGATGAAGTGTTGGTCTGAGCTGAACACACAAGCGTGTTAAATATAAACCACTTCGTTGTGTATACAGTAGGGTGAGTTGAGTCTAAACCATGTCCCAGCTCAGAGCCGCAGTGACGGGCCTGTCTGAGCTTCAGGATTTATTATTGACACGCCGTCTCATTCTGGCACAGGCTGGGCTCCTTCTTAGGAATAGGGGAAAATCTCGCTGTCTGCCCGCCAGTCCGAGGTACACAAACACTCCGAGGACCATGAGACCCGAGCAGGAGGGACGCCACCGTGGTGGGGATTGTTTTCCGAAGTATTCCCGAGCCCATATTTAAAACAGTAGCATGATGGTTTTCCTGTGATGCGGTCTGTGGCATCACTCGGGCTCAGTAGAGGCTTTCAGCCTTGCCCTACACGGACTGAGATTTCTCCAGATTCCTGGAATCTTCTCACAGTGTTACGTACGGTAGATGTGAAAGACCGGAATTCTTGATGCTCTTGCACTGAGAAATGAACGTTTTGAGCTGCGGCTGTATTCATAAAGGCACACGCCTATACAGCATAAAGCATATTGCAGTAGTATACGCCCCCTGTGTGTGGTATACGGTACAGTAACACGTTCTGACCTGCAGTGTAGTACACTAATACAGTCACATGACCAGTTACCTCACATTTACCTCAGAGTTGTTATTACTGTATCCACTGTTTGGAGCTAGCTGCTGCTAACGCTGCTCAGTTCACCTGAGATACGGTTAGCCTAGCTGTTAGCTCCCCTCGGATACTTAACTCTAAAAATCATCCTCTAAAGCGAGTTCATCTTTTGATAATCTTCAGACTGTATATTTGAACTTTCTGAGGCTCATCTCTGATGAACACACACCCCACTACAATCACTACACCCACATTTACCTCAGAGCTGTTATTACTGTATCCACTGTTTAGAGCTAGCTGCTGCTAACGCTGCTCAGTTCACCTGAGATACGGTTAGCCTAGCTGTTAGCTCCCCTCGGCTACTTCACTCTAAAACTGATCCTCTAAAGCGAGTTCATCTTTTATTAATCTTCAGACCTGTGTATTTAACTTTCTGAGGCTCATTCTGATGAACACACACCCCACTACAATCACTACACCCACAGTTATACTCGGAGTGGGCTGCGTTTAGCGCCCCAGTGTTACCCGCCGCCATTTTCTCTGGGTGGAGCAGGCTGAGAGATGGTGAGGCAGAAGTGCATGATGGGATACAGTTCACCATGAAGATAGCTCCACCTGTATACTAGAACATCTCACTGGAGTAGAACACCATCCGGGGATCTCCAGTACACCATGAAGATAGCTCTCCCTGCCTGTGTGTGTGTGTGTGTGTTTGTGTGTAAGCTGAGTGTGTGTGTGTGTGTGTGTGTATGTTGGCCTGTATGTGTGTTGGCCTGTGTGAGTGTGTGAGTGTGTGTTTGCCTGGGTGAGAGTGTGTGTGAGCTGTATGTGTGTGTATGTAAGCTGTGTGTGTGTGTGTGTTTGTGTGTGTGTGTGTGTGTGTGTGTGTGTGTGTGAGCTGAGTGTGTGTGTGTGTGTGTGTTTGTGTGTGTTTGTGTGTGTTTGTGTGTGTGTGTGTGTGTGTGTGTGTGTGTGAGCTGAGTGTGTGTGTGTTTGTGTGTGTGAGCTGAGTGTGTGTGTGTGTGTGAGCTGAGTGTGTGTGTGTTTGTGTGTGTGAGCTGAGTGTGTGTGTGTTTGTGTGTGTGTGTGTGTGTGTGTGAGCTGAGTGTGTGTGTGTTTGTGTGTGTGAGCTGAGTGTGTGTGTGTTTGTGTGTGTGTGAGCTGAGTGTGTGTGTGTGTGTGTGTGTTAGTGTGTGTTTGCCTGGGTGAGTGTGTTTGTGAGCTGTATGTCTGTGTGTGTGTGTGTGTGTGTGTGTGTGAGTGTGTATGTGTGTTTATCAGCGCACCGTCCGTCACTTGGCAGCATGCTTACTGTCACCAGACTCCTCTTATCTGTCTTTAGCACCTCTGCCTGTCCTGGTGAACGTCACTTAGATGAGCTGTGTGATGCAGACGCCATAAAACACACCCCCGCTGCCCTCCCCCCATCATGCCTAGACCACCCCCTTACCCCTCCAAACCCCCCACCCCTTAACTTCTCTCTTAGTGCCTGCTCTTCCAAACTCACAGGCAGACAGTCAGGCACCCACACTGAGAGAGAGAGAGTGAGAGAGAGAGAAGGAGAGAGAGAAAGTGAGCATGCCCCAGTGAAGTTCAGTGGTGGCCGGCTCTCTCCGGCTCGTCCTGCGGCTTCCCTCTAGGACTCCATGAAGCGATTTTTGAGCATGGTTCTCCGCAGCCTGGTCAGCACATCCAAGGCCAGACCGTGGCTGCAGAAGAGAGGACGGACAGGAAAGAAGGAGGACAGGAAACGCAGGGCATCTCTTGGGCCAGCTAAGGTGACGGGCTGGAAGGCTCTCTTTTTCATGGTAGTGAATATTTTCCGTGTGGAGAGTTGGAATTGCTCCTTGGGGCTTCATTGCCTGAAAGGCTTGTGGCCTGAAGGGCTGAAGGGCTGATAGTCTTACGAGCCGGAGGGTGAGTACAGACCTTGTAGAATAATAGGCTGATGGGGTAATGGGGTGGCTTACAGGGCTAGTGGGCTAAAGAGCTACTGGCCTAGAGGGCTGACAGGTGAAGGTCTAATGGGCCGGACCACTAATGCTCTTGTGGACTAGAGGGCTGATGATGTGGGCAACTGTCTCAAAACCTACTAGGCTGCACGACTTGTAGCCTGGAGGGCTAAAGAGCTAAAGGGCTAGTGGGCTAGAGGACTGGTGGTCTTATGTGGTGGAGGTCCAGTGATATGAGGGGCTAATGGGTGGGGGGTTGGTGGAGGACGGGTTTTATAGATGGCTAATGGGCTAGTAGCCTAATAGGCTGTAGGGTTAGTGGACCAATAGGTTAGTGGCCCACAGGGCTAATTGCCTAGACTAGTGGTATAGAGGGCTGATTGCCCCGGCGCTGGGTTGTAGTGCTAATGTAGAGGATATCTATCTGGCTGTGGGGTTAATGATCTGAAGGGCTAATTGACTGGAGGGCTTATGAGCTGGTGGGCATATAGGCTAGAGAGCTACTAGGTTGTAGGTAGTGTGGGCTAGCAGGCGAAAGAGCTGGAGGGATAATGAAGTGTTGACGGCCGGTGGACTTCTTGGCTGGAGGGCTAATAATGAGGGCTAGTGGACTGGGAAAGGGACACCCTGTTTATGACTGGATCCTCTTTACACTGGTCTGGCTAAAACAGGCACCTGACACTGGTGAGAGGTGGTTTTGGAAAGTTGACCTTTTTTTGACCCCTGTATTTTGGGGTTGTGCTAAAGTGAGAAAGTGTGTGGAGCATTTTGTTACGGTCATGAGAACACGTTTTAAAAATACGCTGCAATAAATTAAATATATCATTTTTCAATCATTTTCAGAAGATGTAAAGTTGTTTGTGGTTCAGAGAGTATAAACACATAGTGTTATCAGAGTGTCCAACAGCTAGGATTAACTAGACCATATCTAGAACAATCAGGGACTGGACTGATATTTCCAAAGTCTTCAAACTACAGTATCTGTCAGTATGGCGTCGGGCCGCCGTGTTTGCTAACCCAACACGCCAGACGTCTCGGTATGGAGCTGTAGAGGTTCCTGATGGAGTCCTGTGATAATCCATCCCATGCAGCTTGAACATCCTCACACAGTTCCTGCAGATGGTGCGGTAGGGGTGGAGGTGGAGGGACACCAGGTCTTCTGGACGTGTGACGACATCTTGGTGCTGACCACGGTGCCTCCACACACGGATTCGTTGGGCGTCTCCACCAAGACTAAAGCGGGACTCGTCACTGAAGATGACCCGCTGCCATTCTGAGTCCCTCCATGACAGTCTGGTACGACACCACTGCAGTGCTTGGTGACGGTGACATGGTGTTAAGGACCGTCGTGGTAGCGGTCTGCCAATGGTGCTGCACTAACCGGATAACTCATCACTGCCCTGATGGATCAAAAAGAGAGGTTATTTGGAGAAATATGTGCTGCTGGGTGTAGCTAAGCATTTGTTTAGCATTAGCATTCGTTGCTAATGTTTCGCGTGGTCGTTTGAGGTGTTGAACAGCGTGTCTGGGAATACTGTTTTGAAAGATGTGGAGAAGAGCGAAGGGAAACTTCGTTTGGAGTGCCCTCCGAGATCAGCCCGCTGTGTGGAGGCTCCGGCCGAGTTCAGGACTGGCGAAGCTTTGGTGGGATTCAGCTTTTTTCGACTGTTTTTATTTGAAACCTCCTCGTGTCGGTTGAACTCCAGGCAGAATTCCAGACAGGGATTACTTCCCTCTCTGCAGATGACAGGAACGTTCCCCTGTGTGGATTTATATCGCTGGAGCGTGGGGGGGGGTGTGGTTTCTGCTTCTTGGCCACACACCCGCACGTTTACACCCCCTTCTAATCAGATTATTATAGCTCTGCGTGTAATCCAAGCCTTACAGAATCTCTCCTCTCAATCCGGCCCTGCATGTCTGGAGTGATTGCTTTACGTCTTGGAGGAGAGCCCTCGTGCCGTCTGCGGGTGTGGGTGGAATTTGGGCTTGTTTATGGGACTGAGGTGTTTAGGTTTTGCGGGCTGGAGGAGAGGCCGCTGGGTTTGTTTCTTATATAAATTACTCTGGCTGCACCAATGCATGGCTTTCTCAGAAGTCCTCCAGGGTTGGGGTGACCCGATGTCTTGGTTTAATGAGGACATAGGTAGGCTCTTCATCAACAGCTGCACCCAGAAGGAGGTGTGGGAGTGCAGGTGTGTTGGGAAGGAGGATAAAGGTGACCAGGATCAATAGCTGATGATAAGTTTAGACTGATATGATCAATATTTATTGAGCTACACATACAGAAGTCTGTCTCTCAGTATGGCGTCGGGGCCGTCCGTGTGTTCGCTAAACCCAAACAACCAGACGTCTCGGTATGTGGGAGCTGTAGAGGTTCTGATGGGTGTGACTGTGATAATCCATCCCCATGCAGCTTGAACATCCTCACACAGTTCCTGCAGATGGTGAGCGGGTATGGGGTGGACATCAGGTGGAGACGGACACCAGGTCTTCTGGACGTGTGACAACAGACCTGTTCATCTCGGCTCTCTTTGCTGACCACGGTGCCTCCACAAACACGGATTACGTTGGGCGTCTCCACCAAGACCTAAAGCGGGGACTCGCACTGAGCTAATTTGACCCGCGGCCATTCTGAGTCACTCAATGACAGTCTGGGACGACACCACTGCACCGTGTTCTTTTGGTGACGGTGACGTGGTGTTAAGGACAGTCCGTGGTAACGGTCTTCTGTGTGCATGTAGTCCTGCGTCCAAGGTGCAAGCCGGTCCTGCAAACAATGGTGCTCTGCATCTAAACAGGAGCAGGACTCATGGAGGACACCACTGCTCGCTGGAGGTCTGTAATGGTGGCTGTTGGGTCAGTCAGGTACAGGGATAAGACCCGCCCTTGCTCACATCACACACTGAATCATTCTCATGTCTCACGATGTCAGCAGTACAGTATGCTGGGACCCTGGAGGGGACCCTTGTTCCTGTTTTGAAGGAAGTTTGATGATTGATGATTGATAGTGCCAGTGAAGCCGTGGCACGTGTATCCCGTGGTTTGGGAATGTTTTCAAAGTCTGATCCTAGAGGGGGGATTTCCAGCAGTGGAGCATTTTCCCCAAAAGTGGAAACACATTTTCCAGAAATCCTCAAGCTATGGTGGTCTCCTAAATCCCCCAAATCTACGTCTTGTTTGCTGAGTCGTCAGGTTCGCTCGCTAGATTTGTGGCTGCAGCTTAACAACAGAGCTCCCTGAGCAGCGTGTCTAAAGCTGCTTTGTGAGGGACCCCCCGGAACGATCTTAAACCTTCCACGGAGTGGCGAGCGCGGTTGCGTAAGTTCTGAGTGAAGTTAGGAGTGACGCAGCTGGAGCCCTGAATCTCGGCTGACAGTTGGGCTGTCTAATCTTCTCCTCGCCCTGAGTATTGAGCGTTTGGTGTTTTTGACGTACTGGGGTCTGACGGACAGAACGGGCCGTGGAGGAAGCTCTGTCTTGACAGAAGTCGGTGATCTGAGCTGAAACTCAGACTATTGAACCTCAGGCTTATAGAGACACGGTCAGTTATTGTCCTTCCTTCTCTTCCTCTCCCAGATGATTATCCCGGTGTTCCTAAGTGATAATGAGCAACTGCTGACGGAGGTGCCCATCACGGCAGAGACGCTGTGTAAGGATGTGGTGGAGTTCTGTAAGGAGGCCGGAGAGAGCGGCTGCCACCTCGCTGAGGTGTGGAGAGGGAACGGTAAGAAAGAGCGTAGGGGATCCACGGCCTATACCTGTCCTATCTTTCACTCTGCGCTTTCACACATCTGTTAATATATAACATATTCAGTTATTTATTTATTATTAACTCAGTATCCACTATGAATTATTCAGTATCCACTATGAATTATTCAGTATCCCAACATCTATGGGTATAGAATTAGTTCAGTATCTCCACTATATTATTAATTATTCAGTATCTACTATGAATTATTCAGTATATTCCACTATGAATTATTCAAGTAGTATCTACTATGAATTATTCAGTATCCACTATGAATGATTCAGTATGCACTATTGAATTTTTTCAGTAATCTACATATGAATATTATTCAGTATCCACTAGTGAATTATATTCAGTATCCACTATGAATTATTCAGTATCCACTATGAATTATTTAGTATCTACTATGAATTATTCAGTATCCACTATGAATTATTCAGTATCCACTATGAATTATTGACTATCCACTATGAATTATTCAGTATCTACTATGAATTATTCAGTATCTACTATGAATTATTCGGTATCCACTATGAATTATTCAGTATCTACTATGAATTATTCAGTATCCACTATGAATTATTCAGTATCCACTATGAATTATTCAGTATCTACTATGAATTATTCAGTATCCACTATGAATTATTCGGTATCCACTATGAATTATTCAGTATCTACTATGAATTATTCAGTATCCACTATGAATTATTCAGTATCCACTATGAATATTGCTATGAATCTAATGTGAATGTTCTGTGGATGTAAGCATGAGGAATTGGACCCACACCCAGGTCAGAGGGAGTTTGAGGGGTTAAAGCTGTTGTCACACAGACCTTCATCAGATCCCCTCAGCAGAACCTGCCATAAATGTCAGAAGGCTGTTTCTTATAGTTGGGTTATGTAACTTACTGTGGTAGCGAAAAACGACCCACAACTGGGATCTCTTACACCGCTAATGGAGACGCTCATCGGCTGGCTCCCTCAGAGAATAGCTCTGTCTATCAGATAACAATGCTGTCCCTGTCCGTGTGCAGCGGTGAAGTGGGTCAGGACATCTCAGACCCCTAGGGCTTGTTTATGTAGCCCCTATGGGCCTGTTATTGCGGTGACCTCCTCATACCTAACGGTCAGACCAGTCTGGACTGTTTCAGGAACACTAGCCTTCAGGAAGGAGATCCCAGAACCTTTTGAGACGCAGGACTTCCGCGGCTCGCTGCCGGGGCAGCAGTGGCCAGCCCTTTGCCCCCAGGATGTTGTCAGACCTTATGACAGGCGTCTATAAAAATACACTTCTTTTTTAATCCTAAGGAGGACATCCATAAATCAGTTGAGCTTGATTATTTTAATGCTCCTCAGGTATTTACAGTCTGAGGCTGATAAGAAACAGGGGTGGTAAGATTTTTTGGGGTTGTATATAACTTATAAGTAAAATCAAGGCCCATTTATTATAAAACATCTCTTATATCCCACTAATTTCCACTTCCCATTTTTCATCTATCTTTCCCACTCTCTTTTTCACCTCTTTTCTTTAATTACCACTCTTCACCCCTCCTCTCCTTCCTATTTCCCTCTACCATTCCCATCTATCTTTCCCCCTTTCCCCCCTCTTCCCCCACCCTCCTACC